>DWDT01005970.1:0-10029 GCA_018245595.1 Microceris scylla
TGAAGTTCAAACTATCTACCATTCAAAATAATTTGGATTTCTAACATACATGTCACAGTTTAGAAAGTTGTGGTTCTGAAAGATAGAATATCACAATGGAATATATCAAGAAAAATGAAATTGTGAGAAAGACTGTTCCTTAAGAGTTCCCCAGTATTTTTTAAGGAATTTGAAGTCTGCCAACAGACATTTTTCTATTGTATAAGTCTTGCGGGAACATCAGGAATTGCCTGTAGTAGCATTTAACCGGTTAGCCCGCTAATTAGCTTAGGTTAGCTGGAGACATGCAGATAGACATGTATGAATTAAATTGTAGTTTATAATCATTTTGTGACTCTCCACAGTCAACAACGATAAGGTAATTGAATAGTGTTTTAATTATTGATCAACTTCAGTCACATATGCAAATATCACTAGTGTGATGTAGTACATATAGCAAACAATACAACAGATTGTTGCCTTAACTGAGTGGAGACTCAAAATATATTGTAGATGTAATAAATTTAATAATAGTATTTTTAACTATCAATACAACTAAACTTTGTAGATGAAGTTGGAATGATTCTAAATATGAGATTTTATCATATTGTATTTGAGTTTAAACGGATCTAGTGTGTTATTTAAATATTTCAATGACTGCTCTGATAAAACATAACTTCCATGGCAATCTATATCTAACTTAAAACAACACCAGTATTTTTGAAAGAAGTAGGCAGAGGAGAGTAGTATGTTAATGTTCCACCGTGGAAATCGGGGAGTCTATTAGCATACACTGGGTGCAGACCCTAACACTGCACTACTACTGGGAATTTTAACCCAATAATAATTTACCCAACCTGGTGGGTGAACTCAGGACTTTTTATTCTGCAGTCACACCTGTAACCACTTCGTGTGTGAGGAGTTTTTGTTTGATTACTTGCATTTCTAATTGGTGCCACCAACAAAGTGTTATATAAGTAACAAGAATGCATGCAATTCAATATTGGTATGTAACTGAGAGGGGAGTCAGAACTTTCTGAAAGTAATTTGTGTGTATACAGAAAATAACGACAGCAGAAGAAGAACAACAAATGTGTAATGATAGAGATATTTGGCACTTGGTGCTCTGTCTATGTAATAAGTGATCAGGTATGATGATATAATAAAGTTAATAATTAATGGTTCCGTAACAATCAATGGTATCAAATCTGTATTTTCTAATAGTTCTAATAATAGTAATCAAGGTTGATTATTCATATGTTATTATTGATTTATCTTTTATCTTAATCTATGTCCGTCCAAAATATCATTCTGAGATACTAATAGCACAACTTTTTTTAGACAGCAGAAATACATGTAATAGGATTTCTTTCATGATTTACACCCTATATGCAGTACACTGCATAAGACAGACTATGTGAAAAGCTTCTAAGTTTAACCCTTTCAGGACTATTTTTTATTTGGAGTCAAGGGTATCTTTTTATATTAGAAAATTGGTGCAACCACAGAACTTTGTTAACAACTTCCTAGGGCACTATAGGTCTATTACATAATATTGGGAATCAAATTACATCTGATTAAAAGCATTGTCTGGTAAAATATTTACTTATACATATGGTGTACTAGGAGTCTCGAAATGGTTAATGATCATTACACCTAAAATGAATCTAGATATAGTTAATATCCCATAGAAAGCATAGAAATATTTAAAGCTCCCATTGGTAAGTTGAAAGTGTTAAAGCCTATATGCTTTTTTATTAACACATATAAGCACACGGAGTAAAATATTCTGATGACATTGTCATTCTACATTGAATCTATCTCAACTAATGAATATCAGCAAAATGAAGTGTGTTGTGTGTCTCAAAAAAAAAGAGATCCACTGGTGTAGATTTATATTTGGACTGGGTTGGATAAAGATTTCTCTTGTTGTGAATAGTTCCACTTACATGAATTTAATTCTGATATCTAGTTAGTACAGCATTGTAAATAGGATTAATATTTCTTATATTGTAATGAAAACTTTACTTAGTTATCTGTATAGAAATTAAAGACCTGACCTAACCACGGTGTAATATGCTCTACCCTAAACAAAGCTTTTGCAATCGGCTGATCATAGTGCAGTGCAGCCTACCTAGGCATACCTAAGCACTGGCAGACACTGGTCAGTGTAGTGCTGTGTGTGCTTTGAGAAACTGCTTTGTGATCCTCAAGCTATATAGCTATATATCCAGCATGGAGGCAATGGCAAAAACTGTAACTATGGGATCTATGTTAAAACTGGTTTTCCATGTCTAGTTAGATGTTGTAACCACCTAGAGGTCCCGACAAGATGATACAATAATAATTAATTATAAAAAAATTACCAATGACTTTCCACATGGAAACCTAAAGTTGTTCTGGCAGCTCATATTAGAGGGAAAATATAGAAAGATACAGATGATAGACCTGATATACACACTAGTAATTATGCATTCACTAATAATGTTAATAAACTGGATGTATGTTCAAGTCTTTAAATTGTAATTGTGTTAATTTCACCAAGCAAAATTTTTGAGTGTGCTTATATATGAAAAAATAAAAACTGCAAAAGTGACAGCACCAACACACACAACAGTAAGTAAATGGTCATATTAATAATTGGATTAGAATTTATAGACATGTATTGAGGCTTTTGGTATATAAACATTGTAAATTTATCTGTATCTAATTTTTATCTTTGCACCAAAATAAAAACATTACTGATAATGTCATTCAAGAGTAAATATAAAAATGTTGTCACTTTTATTATACTTAAGATCCAAATATAAATAGAATTTTCCAGAACAGTATTTTTTAAATAATAAATATATATATAAATTAATATCTTTGAACATTACACAGTTATATGATTTCAAAATAGGGAGAGCCCATGTTATGGTAACCAGATTACTAATAAATTACATATATACATTTTTATATCAATAAATGTTTTTTGTTATATCCTTAAACAGACCAAATACTTATGTTCATCACACAATATATGTCCTGGGAAGTAATTGAACTTACAATCCCTGACTTAGCAGTAGGTTCTCTAAATACTAAATGGGCAAGTCCACATAGTCCCAATTTATCATACAAGAATTTACCACAGCTATTATCTGCATTTAACTAGTGACAGATGATGGAGACCATCATTTGTCTCTGAATTTCACTAATTCAGATTCTGTATTGTAGAGAACAGACATAAAGCTCTGATATTCATAATAAGTCCTGTCTCAGTCCTCTGCTGGACATAGCTCCCCTCCAATGAGCGCCATAAAGCCATTGAATCGGGATTATTAAACATAATTAAAATGTATTGACTGCATGTTGGCTGAGTGCCTACAAGAGTGGCTGCTTGTCAAGAGGTCTGGGGTTCAATTCCTGGGTTACACACTATTGGAATAGGCTCACAACCTATTCCATAGTGGAATATAAGCTGAACTAGTGAAATGTGTGAGTGTAGTACACTCCTCTATCTACCCCTTCGGGGAATACAGGTGTGATGTTGTTACATAGAATAGAGGTAATATAACTTCTCCAGGCTCTCTTGATCCATTAAATTAAATAACCTTGCATGACAGCTTAAGGGTCATACAAATAGTTCAGAATGAATAATAAATTGAAGATTATTTATATGGACAGACGAAGACACTATAAAATATGTACATATCCATCATATATCAGAGTAAGCAAATAATTACATTGAAGGTATTTTGAACACCACACTTCATACATTCAGTGTCCTCTACTTAATTTTCATGTTAAAATGTTGGCTGTTTCAGTAGAATTTCATACTCAACTTTAATGACAAAGTTACAACATCAGATGAATATCATACAACAATATTACAACACCAATAGCCTCATTGGATGTTACAGTTATTGACATTCTCATATTACAATATAGTTTATGCCAAGGTTGCACTGTTAAAAATGATATCAATGTATTTTTGATACAATTGCTTAAATATACAATCTTAAGCTTATTAATAAATATAGAGACAAATATATTTACTTTTTTTTGTTGGCAAGCACTTGAGGAACCTGCATTGTTACCATCGGCACCCACTGACATTTTTAATGGAGCACTGAATACTGACACATCTCCAAGGCAATTTGGAGGATTCACTGGAACATTGGGCACCTTGCAACATGTAGTATACACTTCCACTGAACACTCCACTGGCACTGCTCTCACACAGCTATACACCTGTCTTCTTTTTTCACCTTTATGATCACCTAAATACACGCCGTACCACATACTCGATATGACTAAACCTCGATATCACAACATTTAACATTGTGTCATAACAGTATCACTAATTTTAGTTAAAGCATTGTCGATATAAAATGTAACTAAGTAATGTTTGCACGGCCACAGAGCGAGGGTCGGCAGACGCGAGCCGAGACCACTACCAAGCCGATGTAACTTTGTCGTAAATACCTTCCAACCGCTTGTTCAAAGTTTCAACGTGGTCAATGTACAAGTCCTGGTTTCTCCACGAGGCGCGAAGCGAGTCCGCGCTCGCAGAGTCGATCTGGTGCGAGGTCAACAACACCCGCGCCACGTTTGTGACGCCGCCGCCCGCGATGCCCTCACTCGCGCTCTCGCCCTGCCGCTCTGGCTCCTCGGACATTGCACTTTCACTAATACTATTGGAGCCCTTTTCGACTGCAACCAAACACATGAGCTTATTTCTGCAATTTAGATTGTTTCGGCTGCCGTTATCAAATCGTTCAACAGTGACGCTTACAGTAATGATAAAACTATAAGTACGCGATACTTACAGCTGTGAACACTTCTTTTAACTTATATAGTAACACAAACTTGTGATTTTTAACTATTTTACCGCTTAAAACTAAAGCTAAAGATGTTTTTTTCTATAAATTCAAACTACTTCGTTTCAACACAAGTACGCCATCTTATCACGTAGACGTACACAGTGTTGTCATCCAGGGCTATTATAATTTTGTAATGTCGCCATTAGACAATTAAAACTAATTTGAATATAAAAACATGTAATATTTAAATTTAGCAAACAATGAAATAATTTTATAAAGAAATAAATGCTGCCGACAAAATTAATAATAAATTATTTATTCTATCAGCAATTTTAGTCAATAGTGTTGCAAGTAGTTGTCAGCTGATTATGTATTGCCAGGTAAAAATTAGAATAACGTTTGGCGGGAAAAAATTTCACTGCAAAAGATTGTTCTTAGTGTCTCCTATTAATAAGAACACTTCATTGTTATGCTTGTATACAACTTATATGGCCATAGTAGGATCGTATGGAAGTTCAGGACAAGGCAGAAAGTATTACGGCTCCGCCTTAAAATATTTATGTAATCACTAACTTTGTTATTAATGTGAAACCGGAAAAATCAATAAATTTGTTGTAGAATACTTCCTTCGTAATTTGATTTCCATAGCAATGAATGCCCTCTTTATTATTCAGGATGTCCTTTTCATACAAATAATAATGTCACGATTAGCACAGAACTTTTGGCACACCTGCATAATTATTATTGTTATAACAGGCAAGGTGGTCTAAATCGGTCCTAATAAATATATTGTATTATCCGTATACAGAGTCATTAAAATACTCGGAGTAGTTATAGTTTTGCTACAAAAACCACGTAGAGGTGTGTCAGATCCTATAAATGGTATTTATAGCTAAATCTGTACGACGGCTATATTCAGGAACACTATCAATTCCTAGAGCCGCAAGAGTTTGAAATGTTGATGACGTTATCAGTTGACCAACTTAGTCAATTATTGTTATAAATCATTGCCATTAAAACTTTATACTTTTTTAAACATGAAAGTGAAGAGATAGCGGCTCACAACGTCACAATTTCTTTACTGTATTTATTCCAAAAAAGTTACTTGAATCGTACTTGTCATAATTATAGAATGTTATAAATGATTACCCTATCTACTACATATGTAATTTAAAGAATTGCGTGAACATAAATCCGTTAAATGTTTTCTATTATTCTTCATGTCCTGATTTAAAGATTCATTGATCAGTTTTCGTAGGAAATCAGAGCAGCGTGCTAGAATGCTATTGATCGTTGTATTAGGCTTGGCTAAGTCACATTCAAAGAGAATAAAAAGCAAAATGAATGTATGCTTAAATATATTTAAAATAGTGTAATTTAATAGTTATTTTAATGACGTGTAGGTACAGGTACACAAATATCGATATGGGATCCAGTAATGTACAGACAGCCACAAAATAATTTATTCTAGGGTTTGTTAAATAAAAAACCAAAAAACTTGCAATGTTAATTTATCTTAACATTTACTATTTGAATACAATTATTAACACTTATACTAGTCAATGTTTAACATTAGTCAATTTAAGAATTATTATATTTATACAATTACAGTACCTATATGTATAATATTATAGATACAGATTTAAATAGCTATATCACAATATGTACAACGGAACGTCGGTTGTTTGGGCAAGTTGGAGCGTACTGTCAATAGGGCCTCCATACTTCTTGGCTGCCGGCACCGTATAGGCCGTGTTTAACGTCATCGCTTGCCTCGCAACTTTGCACAAGGCCACTGGCTTCCGCAGTACCTGGAAGCTCTGTCGTAATGGAAATACCGCCGTCTATGTCGCTTATTTTGATCTCGCTCGGAATATACTGTTCAAGGTTGTATTTATCCGCTGAACTGTGTAGGTGGACATGTATTTGGTTCTGATTGACGGTCGAGTAGAGGTTCGGTAGGATCATTTGGGTGTTAGGATTGATGTAGGGTGTGTGGGGTTGAATGCAACTGGGGTTGTTAATATTATTATTGTATTGGTAGTTGTAGTTGTTGGCGGGCCAGTTGTAGTAGTTGGGGTCGTATCGCTGCGCTGGCATTGGGGCAGGTGCGTTAAGGTCGGTGAGGCCAGTGCTTGGTCCGCTGGGACTGCCTTTCACGAAGCTTGCGCTCGCTGGTTGGAAGGTGCTGTAGTCGGTGTGCCCCAATTGAATTTCAGGTAGCACTGAAATTGAATAAACATCAAAATTAGTTCAGTTATAAAAAAATAAAAGGACGGTTACATCGATAAAATTATTCAATTATCACTCAAGTTTTGTAAATTCTATACAAAAAACCTAAATGACAATGTCAGATAGTGTTTGCTGAGTTCATTAAATAGGTGTCACTGTGCGCTCGTGGCTCGGGGAATACGGCAGCTGGTAGTACGGTATTTTTATCTTCCATTATGAATCATAATTCAAATGTTTATTTAACGTGTCATGGTTATTTAATATTTAGTCGTTAGATATTGGAAATCTCATTTTTTATTAACCGGCACTGAATTATGTTGACATTTCGTTTTGTCACCGGCATTCGTTTCCTTTTCCCAATTTTGTGGATTTTCTACTATGAGTCCATTGAAACGTGGTGTTGCAAGTATGTGACTAAATTAGTAAATTATCACTTTGTTTTGAAATTACAAAATAATTCCAATACATCATGATGTTGTCATGAATATTTGATAAATATGAATGAGAGAATTTTGCACAAAGTCAGTTGTTTTGTTAAATAACGTAAAATATTTATTAAGCGCTACATTTTGCGTTCTTATATTGTTGATGACCTATTATCAAATCAGGGTAAAAATCCCAGCTGCATTGTGACGAGACTATTGAGACTAATATTAATTGGTCTTTTAGGCATAAACTCAGAAATAGACTCAGACTTAGACTCAGATTCAGTACTTTTGGTTAGACATTGTCTTAGATAGAAACTGGCGAGGATATTTTCTTTGCGAGGCCACAATTATGTCACATAAGAAAAAAAATATTATTAATAAATTGACGATTAATTATTAAAAATATGTGCTAATACCTGGAGGTATGTGAATGGGGTCCGTTTTATAATAAGGCGGCTGCAAAGGCGGATAGGTAGAATAGACAGGCGCCGAGGATGAATATCCCGTGTTCCACTCGCTTGCTCCTAGGATGTTGCCACTGTTTTCTGTAATTAAAACAAAGATTATGACTTTAGTACCGTCTTCGTTCCTTTTTCATCTAAATTACTTTTCGTACATTCTCAATAGATACTGTCATCAAATGTTAGATGTTAAACGTTATTATAGCTATAGGATACATATAGAAAGTTAGTTTATTTAACGAGAATCGTTGACATAATCAGCTTTTTTAATAGTACATTATTATATTAATAATTTACTTATAAAAGTCATTCATTATTCTGATGAACACATTTTGCAGGTGACCTACTTAACCCCACTTTTTTCTATTATATTAAGCGTAACATAATGCGTGTAATACCCGAAAGGGTAGGCAGAGGAGTGTAGTACATTCTCACGTGTGACTAGCTACGTTTAGGTCCTATGGTGGTGAGCCTATTGCCAAACACCGGGCATAGATCCAGACGCTACTAGAAATTCTAAATTGGAAAAATCCAATAGTAGGTACACACGTATTATATTATTTTTCCATATGTATATTAAGTACGCGTTAACCTCTATCGTAATAGGAAGATAATAATTTCTTCGCAATTGACGACATGAATCTAATTTATAGCTGAACGCCCCAGTAAAGTGCCCATTGTCAATGGCAAGTTGAACTACGAACTAGGTTGTTGTATAATCCGATATGTATGTACGATAGGCGATTGGAAAGAAGAGATGTTATACTGAGAAAATGTATGTATAAATTATTATAATAAATATATTTCTAATTATTGATCTGTTTAATAAATATATATTTTTATAAATATTTAAATAAATAAATTTAGGGTCACGGATCTGGCGGGACTTTCTGGATATTCGTATATTATCTGTGATGAGAGAAGACCCGAGAACTGGTTGGAATTCATGAATGTAACAGATTATTAAAATTATTATTATTAAGCTTTGTGAAGAACGGTGAATGAGATTGTTTTTCGTTCATTTTGTAACGTATCCAGTAAATCAGTCTTAGCATTGACAACTGACCTATTATGAAAGTCAAAAACGATTGACCTTACTTTACATCTCCCTTTTTTAAACAGTTGTTTGCTTCCATTTTCGATTTATATTTTTGAATATTCTCATCACCTATTCCATAGGACGTAAAATGTGACTGGTGAAACGTGGGATTCTAATACACTCCTCTGCCTACTTCTCCGGGGATTACAGGCACGATGTTACGTTTTTTTATATATTAGATTTGAAATACTTTTTTTTAATGTCTTAATAGTTCGTAAGCAGTAGAACGAGTGGCGGTAACATAATTATAATGGAGGTCACACGTACGGAACTGGCCGCCGGTGGGATTGCCTGATGATTCATGTCATGACACCGCAGCAGTGTCACTACGAAAGTGGGGTCATATTCGGCGCCAAAAATATGAATACAATCACACTTGGCCCCCTGACTAAACAATTTTGTTATTGTTGAAATCGGTCATGAATTTTATGATGGTTCTTTGCTATGTTCAAAGAAAGTTTATACTAACAATATCACGCTTGATTTTTTTCTAAGAGGTAGGCAGAGGAGTATAGTAAGTAAGTACTCCAATTGTTCACAAGTTTTGTTAAACATCTCATTCATGATGAGCTTACGAGTATATAACTTATAATGAGTTGAAAACTACTGGGAATTTCAAGTTGGAGAAACCCAATAATATTTTGTCTGACCCAGGGATTGAACTCAGGACGTACTGCTTAGCATTTGAGCTTGCAACTATTAAACTAACGAGGCAGTCACATATAGAAGGAAAGAAGAAAAATTATTTCTGCACAGAAAAGTAAATCCCATAAAATGTTTAGTATTAAAGTATTTTTAATGAAGGAATTATCTTGGTTAAATTTTCTGTATGCTTTTATAAAAACTGCGGGTTGTATTACGAATTGTATTAAAATTACCAGTAACAGTAAAACATTACCTTTGGTAATAAAATATATGTATTATCACAAAGTGCTGTTGTACCTTAATTCTTTGCTGTTTTACGTCTTTTTTACTCTTTCATCTTTATCACTTATTTATTTATTTGAATGTGAATTAAATACCAC
>DWDT01005971.1:0-10028 GCA_018245595.1 Microceris scylla
TTACAGGCAAATAAAAACTGCTACAATAACCTTAGAATACGAAGATCAATTTCGCCACCATGTATAGGGTTATAATATCTTCAATCCGATCATTTTTCCTTTTTTCCAAGTTTGTTCTTTTGTGAGAAAATCTATTATTGGTAGCCCTTTATCAACGCATCTAATTCGTGCCTAAAAAAAATCAAAATGCCGAGCTGGGCTCGGTCATCCAGGTACTACATATGTATATAATGAACCAACTATCTAGAATTATATATTCAAATCACTAGCAAAAGGTTTGAAGGATTTTACTAATTTTGATAAAAACCATGCGCATGCTATATTCAATGAGCTTTAACAATAATTGATTGTAAAAAATAAGAAGATGAAAGCATACATAATGTTGCCAAAAGTCGAACGTCGTCGCAGTCCGCGGAATACATTTTTCCTCAGCAAATAATTATTATGTAACAAATAATAGATGGATACTGTTATATTGAGACTTTCGATCACTCCGTTATTTATTTAAATCTGCCATTTCCGCTTAGTCCTGAGTGAAATTTTCTTCGAAAAATATATCGTGTATATACAAAGTTTTACGACTACTATCTACTGTGCCTTGTTAATATGACGCAGAATATCATTAACATCATCCTCATCACCCTCATCCTCATCATCCTCATCCTCATCATCCTCATCCTCATCATCCTCATCCTCATCATCCTCATCCTCATCATCCTCATCCTCATCCTCATCATCCTCATCCTCATCATCCTCATCCTCATCATCCTCATCCTCATAATCCTCATCATCTTCATCCTAGTCATCCTCATCCTCATTATCTTCATCGTCCTCATCATCCTCATCATTCTCATCATCCTCATCCTCATCGTCCTCACCATCCTCATCATCATCATCCTCATCATCTTCATCATCGTCATCCTCATCATCTTCATCTTCATCATCCTCATCCTCATCATCCTCATCCTCATCATCATCCTCATTCTCATCATCATCGTCATCCTCATCATCATCATCAGCCTACTCCCGTCCATTGCTAGACATAATAGAACATATTGTAAATTAAATATATTCATCGTGTAATAGATGTGATTGTAGATATATGAATTTTCAATACTCACATATACATATATAAAATATGTAAAGGAGGTGTACTGAGACTAATCATAGTTTTTTCATTAATTCAACCAAAATGTATATGGAAGGATGACGCTATTTCCAAAATAAATTCCTTCCTGTGAATCATTCATTCGTTGTATGACATTCTGCGGCCGCATTTTATGCCATTAAAAGCGTCCTATTAAAGTGATTTTTATATCACACATACGAGTATTTCTGTTCAGGGAAGTTCTGAAAGTGGAAAGAAGGGGAAACGTTTATAAACATACATATATAATAAACGAATTAAAGTAACACATTTACCAAGATTCCTTTAAATCCACCTCAATGTACTTCTTCAGAGATAGCCCGCCATTGAAAAAAGATATATCGTCTACCTGAACCTTCCCTGCGTCAGTGCATACTCTATTGACAAAAGTTTACCCTCCATCAATGGTACTTGTCAACGTGGATCCCAATAAATATTGTGGAAAGGTAGCGCCCTAAATAAATTTCAGTGTTTTATCACATGTACATAATATCTTATTTTTGTAGTATACTTGTGTATCAATAAAGATCTGACCGCTCCGTTGGTCTAGTGGTTGGAAGCGCAACGACTGAGCAAAAGGTCTTGTGTTCGATTCCCAGAACGGACATAGTGTTATTGGGTTGTTCAAAATTGGAATCTTCATTGGTATGAGGAAGTCTGTGTTTGTATCCGGAGTATGGCAATAGACTCACTCCCTGACTATTCGTTGTCAAAATTTTTAACAGTATTTTTTAAATTATTTTTTACTAAAGCATGGATGAAGTATCACAATATGTGTAACATGTTATTTTATTACACCTCAAATCCTCTTAAGTAGACGTGAGTTGAATATAAATTTATTTTGTTGATAAGCATTTCCCGATTGTCAGTGTGAGCCAGATTTATTCCAGATTAGCTAGCTATTGAAATACATGAGTATCGTTACCAGTCCACCCTCGTGCCTACACAACTCGCATTTTACATTCATTCGAACGTAAACTTAAGTTGGAATACAAATAATTAATCTGTAATGGACTCCCTAAATTAGTTCTATCAGTATTTAGGTACATTTAGGAAAGCTCACCATTGTTTACCAAATCGATTATTTGTTTGGTTTTCACCCGTTTCTGTAACAAAGGCGACGCCTTAATTAGCAAATTTCAAAGTTCCCAACTTGTTAATTAAGAATGCATTCAAGTAATAAGTTTCCATTTTAATAATAAGCGTCAATAATCCGATGAATCTTTTAATATTTTGACTCTTTTAATATTTTGATACGACACTACATTAAATTGAACAACGTGTCCTGGGCTCACTAAAGTTTCACACACACACACACATACGCCGTACACAATCATTTAATTGCGTTTTTGGTATAAACAGTTGGCTCCAATCCGAACACCAGTTTGTAACAGTCTAACACGCTAACAAAGTTTAAGGCATTTTAAGTGACATAGCAATGTATCGCGAACGATCCTAAAGTGTCAAACTTTTGTTAAACACCAACTCGCGCGCGCAAACGGAGCACCGCGAGAGGTTATAACTGTCAAAGTTATTATTGTATGCTCGGGCCACTATTAGACTATCCTCCAACTGATATGTACCAAACAATTATTCAACAACATCCCCAATTAAATGAAATTGCAGATATTGTTAGTTCCGATCTTGGTTTATGTTCTACCGATCCACTTTTAAAATTTTCAATATCTGAACTGTGGCTTTCGTGTTAAATTACATAGGCTCCCAATAAGTTATTTAATTCGATATTTAATTCTTCCGTGCAATTTAGTGCATGTTTTAACAGTGAATGTTATTTTTGTAGTATGTCTTTGATTTACTTAAAAGAGCGTTCATCCTCGCCCCTTTTAACGAGTGATTTCCCAAAGCGTCCAACATTTCTTCCTCTACGCCATCCATCTGTAACTCTTGAGAGGCGAAAAATAAAACGAAGAGGGGCTCGGGAACATTATCGAAGTGGATCGGAGCTAGGGAGGCTTTCAGTTCTGTTCCCAGGAGACTTCTGTGGAATATATTCCTTTCTAGCTGGGACGTTAGTGCTCGCGTGTCTCTGATCTATAGACTAGTTGCATATCATTACGAAATTTTATGTTCGACCTCTCGGAAATAAGTACTGCCATTCAGGCTTCGTTCGGGAGCATACACATAGTTTGATACAGCACGAGAAACATAAGGAGCGGAATTAAAATCATACCACGCCTCGAACTCAAAGATTACACCTCATACAGCACTAAGCTTTAAATTGAAATTAATGTTATTGTAAGTAATATTCAAAGTAATTTAAACAGATTGTCTTTGCACAGTTTGTTTAAAACTTTTACATGGTAAGTAACCAGCGTCACGAAATTATGACAAGGAGCATAATTCCTTTCGAGTTCAACTTTCACGTTCACAAAGCGACTGGAACAAACTGAGCCATCGGCCGTAAGAATACTCGAACAATATAAAAAATAAATCCTTGTAGAGAACTGATTTCGCGAATGAGTCGGCTCAAGTCGTTCAAACTTACAACTCGAAGCCGTTTTTACTTTGGGAAAGTTTGATTCGTCTCCATTTATAAAGCAATGTGAAATCTTAATACGCAGAGACAAGGGTCCCCGGATATTCATCAATGATCGATCCAAGTAGCGTGAAATATATACGAATGAGGAACTTCCTTTTTGTATCAAACATAAGATGAAAGTAAAGTTATATGACTTTAAACGAGAGGAAGCCGAATACATATATAATAACTTCTGATGCCGTTACACAAGAATATAAATATTTATACGTTCATGACATACGAGTATGTGTGTAGTGGTATGTACATAATTAACTCATATAGTGTTTATATTGAAAACCATATTTTCAAAATTGAAACATAACTATGTGATTATCGTGTAATAATATTACACGATACAATTAATTGGTGAATGATAATAAAGTAAAAAAAAAGTTGAACATTGAAAATACCAAGGAAAGAGACGCCATATTAATATAAGGGAAAAACGTGCGTTTGTAATATATTGTTTGCGCGTCCCCTGCCAATCACTAAAGGGATTGAGGTATCCGTCCAACTTGAAGATTATTCCCTCAAAACTTCACCCCGAACATAAAAATGCTTTCAAACAATGTATCTTGATAGAATTATTTATACACCGCCAATTCACATTCACTGTAAGTTCGCATGATCTATATGACACGACATATTTCGACCCAACTTAATGTGCCTTGACGTTATAGATACGAAGGTTTCAACCTGACGTATTTCTTGAGTTACCATTATTATATAAATTTTATAATAAATATATAAGTGGTATAGCTATTATAAATTGTATAATATAGTCGCATCAAGAGCGACCCTTATAGACGCGTGTAAAACTAAAGCATATCATCCGAACGTAATATAAAAAGGCAAAAGGGATATTCCCTTCCCCTATGCGGTGTAAAACACACATGTAACAGCGGGGAACAGCTACAATAAGGTCCATCTAAACTCAGTTTCGTTTAAGTGACAATCTTTGTTTCATCGTATAATTCTTTCCTTGCTGTTGCATGTGGCGTTGTTTATTCCGTTTCGCGCACAATTATGTACACAAATCTAACGCGTTATTTCTGAAGGATAAAATATAAATAGATTCTAATTATAATCGACTGGCTCGTTGGTCAAGTGGTTGCAAGCGCGACTGCCGATCGGGAGGTCCTGGGTTCAAATCCCGGGTCGGGTACTATTGAATTTTTGTAATTTAGAATTTCTAGTAGTGACTCGGAGTCTGGATGTGTGCTCGGAAACGTGGGGGTGTACTACACTCCTCTGCCTACCCCTTCGGGGATTACTGGCGTGATGTTACGTTCTAATTATGATGTTGGGAATTTCTCAACGTGTAGTGGATATAGTAATTAAAGCTTTATTTTTATCGCAATCACATTTCTATATACTCGAGAATATCCTTGATGTAGATCTTATACATCAAACAATAATAAACTGACGATCTACAAGTGTTGACATTTTCGAATAGCACTATTGCTGAATAGCCAAGACAGGCGGCACGGATTATGTTGACATTATTTCAGTATTCATGTTGCTATATTTAAACACGAGTATATCGGATTTAATTTGTATACTGGTACATTAATATCAACATTTTATATTATAAGATTTTATAGATTTATTCTAACCTATTCTGAAAAGGCGCTAGTGTAGATATATGAAAAATATCAGCGTAAACAAAAATATGTGCAAATCTTGGAAAACAACATAATAATTCGATTTTCTCTTGTCTCAGGCAACATGGGCCGAATTGCGCCACTGGTAATACGGGTGACTGCCATATTACTGGTGGCGTTGGTCCTCGCCGAGCCCAACCCTGGCGAAGAGACTGCCGTGCTTCAAGCTCCACCCTACGGCACCACCAGAGCGGTCCGGCCCACTGCGCCCATTCAGCGCAACAAAGAGCGCCGTCAAAAGAACCGCCGTCGAACCACGACCACCACCACGACCACCACCCAGCCGGGCGACGATGACGCGCCCGTGAAGACGACGGTCGACCCGCGTAGCCTTGATCACAGTAAGTATAGTAGAAATTGATTTTGTTGTATCTTGAAGTACCGGCTTGACACATTAGCCTTGGTCTCTAGTGGCCCCGCCGCCCTTCACTACCACGACGATCACTCCGACCAAGCCGTTGCAAACCAAGAAGCGGGGCCAACGCAGGCGCCGCCGCACCACCACCACCACCACGACTACCACCACTACTACCGAGCCAGACTACGACTACGATTATGACGTCCCCGTCAAGACCACGACTGTGGATCCTAGAAGCTTCGACCACAGTAAGTTTTTTAGCCCCACTCACCCATCCCTCCGTGCATCCGCTCATCTGGTTGTTGTATGCTTTATTTAATTTTGGTAAGTTATCTGGAGGCATTGAAAAAGGTAGAGTATTGATTATGCATTTTTTTATGTGCTTTCTGTCTTTAAGCATCTTTACACTTTACGACTTGTCGTATCCTGTATCTGTTGTAACAGGTCGAGTATGTGTACTTATATATAGTGAAATCATAATTTCAGTGCTGAATCTAAATAAAAAAGGAAAAATAGGGGAAACCAGGTTTGTAGCATAAATCACAGTATAATTAAGCGCTCGTTAACTCCTACATGCCTGCCTCATTAACTGATTAGCCACGGCCACGGGTGTCCTTGCGCGAAGAAAAAATCTAATTATTTCTTCGGCGCGGCGATAATGGCCGCCTAAGCCGAGATCGTTAAAGAAATAACATATTATTTATATACGAATGCGAAATACATGTACCTACAAGAAACACATTAATCTGAACACACGCAGTAGTTGCGTTGTTCGCGTTTCGTTACATATTTCTGGGCTTCACTACATTTTAGTAGTGTCAGAAAATTTCAATACATTTGTGTCAGCAACTCCCGCAGGTTCGGATTTATCAAACCGTGGTACAAAAATCGAATTAATAAGTATTAAGTAAATCTTAATGTTGAATTTTAAGACCAGCTTTATAATTAGATATTATTAGTATGTTCACATATTTCAAATCTAAATCTAAAGATAAAATTTTACAATTTTGTTGTCTTGTTAAAAGCTATTATATGTACTTAACTAATATAAATAGAATTATGATCTTGCATTTAAAATAGGTAAACACAGTTCAGTCCCTTTGTCTAGGTAACCGCTTTTTCTATCAATGTAATCAGTTTTGAAGGTTTTTAAATCATATTAAAAATGTGTAAAAACACCAGCAATAACCAAAATAATACGTGTACAGTGTTGTAAAGGTGCCAAGTTATGTGTTAGGAATATTATTTGTTCTGTAGTTCAAGTTTGGGAGTAAATATTCCAGATGACATTCGTGTGTGTATCTCATTCGTTAAACACATAGTTTTAAAGAGGTTTGTTGGGAAATGTAATAAAAATGACACGCCTTGTGCGTGTCACATAAATCGTTTGCTGATGATTAATAATTCCATAATATACATATATAAATATACGTATGTATATATGTAGGTACATTAGTACGTACGTAGGTGCTGAAAACATTTCTGAATATAAAACTGGTTAACAGAGCTCTCTAAATAAGCTTGTACGTTATGCAGGTCAACTATTTTAACGACACACTATTTAATGTCTCATAATAAAATTGTATTCGGTTTCCACAATAACGACGTCCACAGACAGGGCCATTTTCATCGTTAATGCGTTTAGCAATAAAAATTGCGCAAGCAAATTATGGCATGTGCCATTAAATGGTGATAGCACTAGCACATGGTAAAAACAAGTGCCGCGAGAAAATAGTCAGTAGTATGATATAGTCAAAATAAACACACTCGTAAACTAACCACTTTAGTGAGCCTTACTTTCATGCCACGGTACTTGCAGTCAGAATGCAGTACAAGCGACCAACGTAAAAAGAACCGGACCATTCGTTAGCAAGGCTACTACTAATAAGCCATTTTGCCTCTGGTCAAATAAAACCTGAGAGGTCTAGATCCATTGGTATATTTGTTGTTCCTTCCCGACTGTTGAGGAAATGAGCATCATTTCATGCTCTTTGAGTGCATATCAAATCAATATAAGGTTTATTGATAGAGACCCGTCCATAAATTGGGTGCCTCTGTAGTATTTCTCTCTTTTCGTCGCTTTATGTTAATTATAATGAAATGCACAGATGAAATTTTTTTTCATTAATAGCGAGAAAATTTTCCTCGCAACAGTTATTTTCTAGTGTCACAAGAATTTCATTTGACGTTCTTTCATTTATCTTCTTGCTACTCACTTAATTATCTCCAAAGTTCGTTCTATGTCATTTCATTATTAATAGTGAGACCGAGGAAAGTTTTTTTTGTACCATCACAATTAATATAGCTGTGAAACATTTCCATTAGGCGTTTTGTGAAAATATATTTACGCTCCACATAATGAACTCATTCTTTTTGATTGAATAATGTCCCCAAAGTATTTTATGATTATGATTAAGCCCTTTTTACGATGCTTTTCGTACCGGGAATGTTTTTATGTAACTTTCTAAGCGTCGAACATTATTCAGTTATGTATGTTATAAATTTTGACAAACAACTACCTTTTTGTTACACGTTAGGAAACTTGCACAGAAATTTTATATTATCGTTTCCACAGCTCGCTCGTTGGCGCGGCGCCACGCGGCGGTGAACTGCGATGGATGTTATATTCGAAAACGACCCAATGGCGTTCACATTTGGCAAAACTATCTAAGGAAAATATCATTATGCCATACATCCAGTGATGACGATAATGTGTAAGAAAATTACAACGGCAACGTCGAAATCGAAACAAAATGCAACTACGAACGAACCTTTTCGAAAATTATCCATTAAACCTAATGACAACCGTTCCGCAAACTATTACTATGTTGACATATTATGAATTGTGAATACGTGTCATCTCTGTTAATAATAATATTGAACGAATAAAAACACAAAGCAGTCTTGTTTTTTGACATTTGTCACCTAAAACGTATAAAGTAGACGTAATATCTTGGTATACAAACGTTTCTGTAATGTTCCCGTCAAAATAAGGAAATTACGAGAATAATAACAACACGACACATTGTAATCTTGTTTAAGGAAGCTTGATTTTTATTGTACCGAAACCTCAATACAAATTCGGTACTGACGAACGTTCATATGAAATGGAATGTCACTTTCAGGAAAATTGTTTACACAGGACATATTTTGTTTTGAAAAGACCATCAACGGACGGCGGAGGCAAGTGGCGTGAAATAAACTTCTGGCTATTTCTCACGCACGCACGACGGGCCCACATTCTTATAAGTCCCTAACTTGATAACGGTTGACTGGGCAACCAATAAAACCATCGAATTGGGGCAATACAAATACGTTTTGTAAAGGGGTTTGTGAATGAAATGGGATTTTAATTTACTCGAATGACCAACATCACGAGACGAGATTCTCAAGTATCTATTAATTATCTATCATTTTATGTTAAATTATGCCCGACCTTTAAATATGATTTAGGTACACGTATGAATAGGAGAATTTAGTATAGCGAACAACATCTATCTCGGCAATGTAACATTCATTATAACAACGAAGTGTTGCAAAAGAAATTCAGTACAATAAATTGAAATTACTATAAATTTAAACTAAATACGTGATCGACTTAACACAGAAAAACCTAATATAAAATAGTGCTGAAGCCATTGTTTACTCATCCCAATAAAATACTTAAGGCAGTGGACTGCCAATATCATCTGATAAATTGCCATAGAGAAATCATACAGAAGAGAATACAATAAAAAGTTAGAGAACACTAGTCGGCTACAACCGCTTCAAACTGGTTCAACAAAGAGCTGAAATTAAATTTACGCGGCGCAAAGAAAAAAGTAGTTACAAGAGGAAATTGGCGGAGACAGTGACAAATTGTGCCCGCAAGAGGTGGATCTTCTCGCTCCCTCTAACGCACCTATAAACCAATTTTTTATTTCGCCGCCGCGGTGCATGCACGGGCCCCGTAACATTTTCGTACAAGTTGTATAATTGTTGCTGAATTATTAACCGTATACCTCATTGTCGACTCTTTCATGCGAGCACCGTACGGCTGTGCACGTACCAGACTGAAATTCGGTTGTACTGAAATTGTAATGAGGAAGTTGCACTACTCCCATAAAATTTAACATTCACGGTTATACGAGGTTTATTGTAGAAAGTCTGTCTTGACATGAGCATCGAAGAGGGCCGGGCGGTGCGATTATTACATTATAAATAGACATTAATAATAGTTTTACGATAGTACTGGTCCGATAGTACCGATGGGGAAGAAAGGTCATCGAGTGGCGACCACGTCTCGGTAAAAGGAGCGTAGGTCGCCCTCCTACCAGATGG
>DWDT01005972.1:0-10028 GCA_018245595.1 Microceris scylla
AAATTCCATTATGGAAGTAGTTAAGGAATTAATTGTGTATTTAATGAAATTTAACTTTAATCCTTTTTCAATAGAGTTCAAATTGGATGTGTGTGTGACGACGCGTCGATACTGGACTGAACAATTTATTTAGCGTCCCCTCATACGTTTATGCGTTTTTGATCAACTGTCACGTGGACAGTGTTTATGTGTTTGTCGCTTTTGTTGATGTCATTGTTACTGGTGTCCTTGTTACTCTGATTGTTGTTCGTTTAGTCTCTACCGCGGCCCACTACAATAATATATATGCTTTTTTCATGTGCTCAAATTAAATATATTTAATACCACCACGTCCATCATATACCAACACGTTTATAATCCCAATCCTGGATGAGGACATCCTCTCAAAATAAGAGTTGCAATAATCACACAAATTGCATAACCTTGAGTTTCGTTTAGTTTGGTTTAGAAAGGATATAATTAGTTAGTCAATTGTAGCAAGCAATTTACTTCTGAATGTTAGTGATTAATATAGTTAATAGTGGGCCTGATGTTTGGTCATGCTGGTCAACGGCGAGTTGTATGTTCTTTGAAATTTAATAATAATAATTTTACTCTTTGACATGTGCTCAGTGCATATGTTTTCATTACGTACAGTAGAAATTGAGATAGTTTCCGCTTAATTAAGCACTCTGGTAGATACACAATCGGGAAGCCTCGTGCAGCGGATAGGTCGGAACGGTGCAAAATTAATTAAACGTTGAAGTCGCTTGGCGGCGCGGTAAACTTGAAACGGTTTTGTTTCCGAAACTTGCCCATTTGCTTGCAATATCTTCGTGGGCCGCGGTTCGAGTTACGAGCGGACAGCGACTATTCGATTTAAAAACGCGCGGAAATAATAATAGGTATGTAGTATGTCCAAGCTGCAGATATTTTTTTGTATGTGGTGTTTGTCTTTTGTTTACAGCTTCAAATAAAATTTGTGCTTGTGTGTGAATTGCGGCTAATAGTAGGTCATATTAATGTTTTTGTAGATCTTTTATTTCATTTTCATAGAGGATTGAATCCATAAAAGAAATATTATATGTACAATAAATTGATATAATATGCATTGATGAAATTAAATTCGTAAATAATTGTGTTATATAGTTTTTGTTAAAAATTAAAACTATTTGATAATATGTTTTTTTCTTTATGAATCTGTGTAGACTAATAATTTCGAAATAGTATTTAAAAAATTATAAAAATCTTCAATACAGTCATCGTTGCAGCCTTCTAAGGCGTAATCTTTGACACAGACAAGATGTGTGTTCGAGAACTTAAATCAGAAAAATACTTATAAAATAAATTAACACTTGCATCGCTACCGCTTTTGAGTTGCTCCTTTTTTAACAAACGTTGGAAAGTTTTGAATCTCATTGCTTCCGGGAGCGCACCGGCTTATTGGTGTTCGAAGTGTTTGAAATATGAATACTAGAAAAGTTAGCAATGGTCATCTTGAAATATTACTATGGATTTTTTTATCTAGATGGTATGCCGTTGAAAATGTGCTGCGGTGTGCATATAGACTTACGTTTAGGCACCCGCCTATCTATAATTGATACTGTGCCAGAAAATCATTGTTTATGGAATAAACGTAGAAAAATAAATGCTTGAAGTTGAAACAGCCAGAGATGCCATTTTTGAACATAAAAACTGAATTGTGTTGAAATAATACGCTAATATCGAATATTCAATCGTATGCTGTTGCTATATATTTAATAGTAGCAAATATAAGCAATTAGGTAATGATCAAAACATGTGAAAATAGAGTGGGCAGTTAACATGTTGCTTATAATCAAGGTCAGCTTACAATGGTGTACATACTTATCTCTATAATCTAGTCTGTACATACTTTGTAATTGATAGTTTATTTTGTCGTGTTATTCTAGAAAGAGTCAGTTATTTTTAATTATGGGGTTCGGTTCAATATATTATGAAGTTTATTGTTTTTTTCACTTGCGACGGAAGCAAATTAGGAACGGAAGCGGACAGTCTTCGGCGAGTGGGGTGTGTGCACACTGACATGTTAATACATGTCATTGGCACGGCGCACCGTGGTACATATCGCTGTAAGACTAGTGTTTAGTGGTGCAATGGTTTATCACCAATGTGGTATATTTTCTAATGTCAGCGTATCATAATTTGTATTCAATGAAAAGATCTACTAAAATCTTCCTACTAAACTTTTATTACTCATCGTTTGGCTCTGCTCGCTACTCACTACTGAGAACGACTTAAAGCACGTTGTATCTTAAACAATGTAAATAATTGAACAACAGTTTTAGATTTATATATTTAAAAAGTTCCTATTCTATACGCTACTATATAATTCAAGTAAATACTCAGTGTTAGTGCTAGGATAACTATTATTACAAGTATGAAGTAGTGCTAAATATCGTCATATACGAAAAGGGCTGTGAAAGTAGAAGAAGCGCGTTAGATCTGTATAAGAAGATCTGTATAGAATAAATATATTTGGCCTTTAGTGCTCTTCACAGTGTCAGGTACCTGGCGTGATGTTGTGATAATAATAATAATGATAATAAATGTTGGTGACATTGTAGGTGGAACTTTTTTAGCAATTATTTTATTCCCGGTGCGTGCCGCAAGAAACAAAACAACACGGACGGTGAGCCGCTGTTGGATAATTCGAATCAAAATCATCACAGATCCGTCTATTTCCGTCCGCCGGTGACGAGTGGCGGTGTCCCTCGCGCGTCGAGTGAGCATCAGGTGGCTCGCGCGCGCTCTTGCGCTGCAGCTCTATTTGTGTGTATGATTCATTTGTTGGTAAATATATATTAGTGTTGTGTGTATTTTTGGATAGGAATGTGTACGATCGATAGAACTTTTGCGTGCTCGTTTCCTGCCGGTCGCTCACTGCGTTCCTATGGCGCTCCTGATGCTTGGACTTTAATGCCTAAAAGGTTGTCAGATTGTATTGATAGTAGAATTTTGTCAAAACAGTCGGTTATGTTTTCAAAACTCCTTAGGTATTTATTGAAGCACAAAATGATCGATTTCGTGAAAGATATATGTACATTGTAATTCGATTGACAATACGGTTTGTTGGGAATTACCTAATATTATAAATGATTACTCTTGTTGACAACTAAAACCGATTGAATTAAAACATGCTAAAAGTTCTATTCCTATTGTCCTGTTTACAGCGAATCTACCACTAAATGTTTATTCAAAACATCTCGGATCTATTTTTCTTTTTCGATTCTTAGGTGATTCGTACCTCGTGTTTTCAAGCGCCGAGTAAATGTCAGCTGCCTCATCCTGGTCCATCCTAAGTATTATTTTTATGCGTATGATTTATTTCTTCGTGTATACATGAATGTAGTGGTATATTTTTTAAATAGAAATAATGTGTGTGTGTGTGTGTTCTGCATTCCTCTGCCTACCTCTTCGGGGATTACAGGCGTGAAGTTACGTTTTTTTAGAAATAAGGTCTTCCGAATTTATTCTTTCCGATAGCAATGCGAACATTGTGTAAAAAAAATTTTCTACAGTTGTCATTCGACTTGAAAACACGTTTGTGCCTAGTTATCGCCACTTCGAGCAATCCTAATCTTTCGTATCCTTTAAATACTTCTAATTATCGTCTTCAGTTAATTTGTCCCCTTGGTCACGGCACTATCTTTAACCTAGAGGATGTCGCTTTCCCAGACGATCTGTTGATAGTCGCGTAAGAAAATCCTACTCG
Source organism: Microceris scylla (assembly GCA_018245595.1). Lineage (NCBI taxonomy): Eukaryota > Metazoa > Arthropoda > Insecta > Lepidoptera > Hesperiidae > Microceris > Microceris scylla. The sequence continues at coordinate 3,734 of DWDT01005972.1, forward strand.
AAAATGATAAAGGAAGAAACCATTTCACGGAGACCATTATAGTGAACAAGGATGGAAAACTTTATCTAAAGCTCGGTTCCAGCAGTACTCTTGCTACTCTAAGAACTATATCCGCTTTAGCTTAGCTTCACAAGAAATATAGGGATAAAAATACATGAGCACACCTTACAAGTACAATTACGTCACAGTCACAGTTTCTGTGCAATACATTGAAATATGTATGTATTAACTTTAATAAGTCGGGACAAAATAACTAGAATCTAGTTATCTAATGACATTCATGCAGTGGCAGTGGTGGGTTCTCTTCCAGCTCAAAGCATTTAAATTGTTCTCCATATGTACTGTTTTATATGTATGTGTCGAAGTCCGAAGGCAACTTCAATAAAAAGTCGCGCTGGAATTGTAACCGTTGGAGGGTAGAAATACAAAGAGAAACAAAAGAAATTCGAAAATAAAGCGGCTGCTTAAAAATATAACTTTTGCCATATTTTATTCACCTGCCGCGAGGATGCTCTTGCGACAAGTAAAATGCATAATAAAAAAGATAACACGAGATCATTCGTTGTTCAGAAAATTCTTTATCCTGAAATGGAATATTATTCTTTCATGCAACACTGTATTGTCTAATATTGTTTACCTGTATATTACATTATTTGATCCGCCTAAAACTCTGGGGAGACCGATGTGACTAATGAAAAAAGACTTCGGGGTGTCCCTGAAGCTTAGTCGGACCATCCCAAAATATGCCTCAGTTAAGCCCTTCAGTCCCTAATAACATTAAACATTGTTTAGTACATAAAGTCTTATTACTCGCTCTTTATTTAAGCAACCGTGATTCCTTGGGAGAATAGGTTACCGGTAACAACGCCAATAAATTGTACGTAACGTACGTATCTTCTCTTGAGCATGTGTTTTGTGACTGTGGGTAAGATATATATGTATGTATATGTACAAATCTATACGGATGTATTCTCTGAGAAATGGTGTGAATATCCTTGTACGAATGTTCGTGGGTATTTTGGATGATTGGGAGATGATTAAAAGGTTTGCACGCAATTTTTTCTTAGCGTTTATGCTGGCTTTTTACGAGGTCGTGTTGGGGAATTTTGGAACTGCAGATTTTTTAAGATGGGAGTAGATAAATGCTTCTAGTTGAAAAGTGGGTTACGTAACTTGTTTATCGCCACCACCTGTTCAATTTTGACATTCACATAGATCGTGGCTAAATTAGAGGAAATTTTAAAATTAAAATATTACTTGAACCTTTGGACTAGTGGTGCAATACAATGTAATAAAGATAATCTCAATTCTATCAGTAATAATGATATTTTAGTAGCCCGGTACCAAGATTAAACCCGTATTTTATGGCTTTTACTGTATTACTTCGAGTCTAATATTAGATACTTAGTAAACTATTCTTTATCTGTACCATAACGGTTAGGAAAATCTCCAGTCATACTGTTTATCTCTTGAGGCATTAGGAAAGTGCATTCAAATTTACAGTACCTACTTGTTTTTCGAAAATTTCCGAACCAAGTGTTTTAAAGCCTCGGGAATACAGGTGACTAATTTTAACGATAAAATACGAGCATAAGTTAGGACAATTTTTTCCTGGAAATTATTAAATTACTTGACAATATCTTAGTCATCAGAAGCACGAGCTGTTCGGCATTGCGGCAAAATTGATGCAGTTACAGAAATTGTAACATAAACAAAGAATTTTGCAATGTTTATGGTATATAAGTACCTATATACATATATGTATCCAACATAACTTACGACCGAACGGAATGCTTTTAGTAACATTAAAAAGATTCCCATCAATAGTTGATTCTGTTTTCTTTGTGCTGTAGTATTCTCTTTGCGATTTCTTCTTTTAAAAATGTTCGATGCATTGAAAGCTTCCCTATGAATAAATCTATTGAATTTCATCAATTGAAATGATTTCCTTACAGAGATGTTTCCTAAGTTTATTACTGTTCATATTTATTTCTGACGATGTACACGGTCAGCCTTGTGCTTTAGTAGGCCACGTCGAGTTCTTGGTTCTGGTTGATGCGGTAAAAACAACAATCTTTTAACATGAGGAGTGACTAATGTGAGCACTATCCATAAAATTCATTATTAAAATTGAGATGCCATCATATTTTTTATTTCTATATTGTAATGAGTTTTCGAGACCGCAAGGTCCCTTTGACAATATAACACCCTGATTCATACTCATGTTGCGTTACTGATGGGATTCTGGCCCTAGTAGATTCGGGAGCATACCAGTAATGCAATATTTAATTAACTGAAATCACTTTCTGTTGATATAAAATAGATGTCCCGCCTTATTTGACTGTTTCATCATCGTCGTTTCAATTATTGAAATTATAAATGTAGTATTAGGTAGATTCCTGTTATAACGTGAACACCCGTCAAGAGTGGATTTTTCTAAAATTGCTAAATGGCCGGTAAGTTATTATGTGTATTCTTCAGTTTTTAAATTAAAACTGAGAAATTTATTCTTGTATTACGTTTAAAAATCTTTTATAAATCTATAATCTACTAGTTTTCTGTTATATCCCTTATACTGCAAGGTATGGTGGATATAATAGGGAATTAAAGTTAGTTTGTTTTTAAAAAGGGGGAGAAAATATAGCCAAGTTTTAGGACGTAGGCGCGACCATTAAATTTGAAAATCCCATGGGAAGGCAGGATATGCGCTGCGGGCGGTAAGGTGCGAGCTGGGCCACCTGATATAATATGCTACATGTCGTGAAATGAATTTTAAAAATGTACAGAAACCGTTGTTGGAGGTGGCGTGCAGATGTAATCGACGATATAAACACAAGGAAAACAAGTTTGCCGAATAATTCCTATTTAAATTGTATATCAAATTATTTAACTTATTTATTACTTTAGGGAGCAAGAAAGTTTTTGAAACAAACTTTCTAAATTGTGAAAAGCGGACGTAAAGTAGTGAATTAGCTACTAATATGTGTCTTAAATAATCCTGGCCACTGTATGTAACAAAGACACATTGAAAATGTAAATATACATATTTATATTTCGTATCCATATGAATATTATAAACATCTATGTAACTTCTCAGCGTTGTGACTATAGGCAAAAAGCAATCTGAGGAGGCCTATATCTAGCAGTGAACGTAAACATCTTGATGATAACGAAGTAACTTTTGGCTGATTATAAAATTTTCATCTTTAAACCGCTCAACCGCCTTGATAAAAATTTGATTTCAAACACTATATAAAATGAATTACACTATTTGTTTTAAATCAACCCTTAAAAGGGATGATGTAAAGGCGCGAAGAATGAAACATTTTCTTGCAATAGTTTACATTGTGTTCCTACCCTTCTAGGTAAACGATAGTACGACACCTCAGTGTAAACACCGCCTTAGACACCACCACCTCTCAGGGGCAGTGACTGCCGCCCGTCATATTTCATTGTCTTCGCGGTACTCCATTTCGGCTACACCCGAGTGGAGATATTTTTCAAGGGGACATTTCCTTACCGAGCCCGCTCACATATAGCGCTTTTCATAAATATACTTATCAATGTTGGGGAGAGTGAGAGGATTGAGTTTGTTTACATATATCTCTACATAGGAGATTGTATATGGAGATATTTGGGAAGAACACGCGATGAATAAATGGTGAAACTATAGACTAAAAAGGTCTTGAATATGTACAAAGCCTTTTAGATAAATAAGTAATTTTCTTCCAATTCTTCATTCACGATTGGCTGGAAGAAATTTCATTACCATTGACCGGGTCTTTGTACGACATTCTTTTGTCTTTCATTATTATTATTCACGCGTTATATACACTGATAATATAAAAATAGATAAATATCGAATCCAAATGGGATATCCCCATCCCCATCCCCATTCTATCCTCTCTACCCCATGTAATAAAAAACCCGTAATTTACTGTTTTCTACGCATTGAGATCTGTGACGCGCACACACGCACACATACACATACAAGCGCATACAAAAACATGCACACATACGTCGTCCACACACACGTGGGCATCATATATTGAGGAATTATTATTCCCACTAGGATTTCGTTCGTGTTTTCGGACATTGCTCATTAACGTACTCCCTATACGTTGCATGTTGTTATTCGCTAAAGATTGATTTATTATATTGTTATCATGTATTGTAACATTTTAATGGATTTCCGGCCTCGGCTTGTGAGATTTACTTGCTGTGTATTCGTACTATGTTCTTGTAATATGTACATTATATTATATGTATTATTGAATTTATCACATTTCTGTGTTACAAAACAGGTGAAGATGACCTGTTTCGCTACAAACTGCAAAACTTTGTCTAACCGTGTATGCGGCGTGACTGAGAAGATTTGAAATAAGTCATTGACCTGGCCATTCGTAAGCAGTCATTTGCAACGCCCGGAGAGTGCCTATCTGTCCTGTCTATAGAGTGCCTACCCCTTTTACACGCACCCTTCACGCTGAAATAAAACAGCGAGATTATGTATAGCTGTGACACATCCGCTGGCGAACCCTTGCGAGAGGGATGTATAAGGATAAATCTTAAAGAATATCTTAAATATCTTGAGACATCTCCACACAACCCGTTCTGTTTCGAAAGTAGGTAGAGTCTGCAGCTTGGTAACCAGACGGCGTGCGAACTACAAATATGTATATGCTTATTAATTTAAAATGGGATATGTTCAAGTAGAAGGAGCACGTCAGGTCTGTAAGGATAGAGATATTTGTCGCTCTGTGCTCTCTGCCTACCTGTAAGGGGCCTGGCGTGATGGCATTAACTCACTCTTTTATTTCACTCCCAGTTACATGACAAATGATTTAGCTTATCACAGACATTTATTTATTTATATATTTTATTAAAAAATTCATATAAAGTTTGAAACAACATTATAACAATTATTTTCCATCAGATAATATACCGCCTCATCAGTTTTAATGAGTTAATCGTATTAAGTCACATTAAGTTGTCACAATTTCGTTGGCCCGTCATTATGGCGGCTCGATTTTGTGATAACACTCGCCGGCCGGCAATCGTGATTAAATAAACTCTTATTTGTTATTACCAATCAGATTAATTATACAAGTCCATTGTTGTTTTTATTATTATCTATATTTATCGAATGCTATATTATTGTTACTTATTATTATTATATCACGCTAGGTTCGTAACTCTGTAGGCAGAGAGCATGGAGTGCCAAATATTTATCTCTATCTTCGTAGAGCTAACATGCTCGTTCCACATTCACCCCTCTCTATATTCACGCTTTTATCCAATGTTTTGTATTTTCATATATAATTAACATGTCATATCGTAATATTTCAGGTATGTACATGTACATAATATTATGTACGTTTGGACGTTGACATGGGTCGGCAATCAGACGCCGTTTGCGATCGCTGGATCATTTTCCAAAGATATCCAATATTCGTAAGTAATAGATATGTAGTTCTTAAATTCGTCAGGTTTAAAACATTCTTCATAATAAATATGTAGGTACATTTACATTTGTCAATATTTGAATAAATGTATTTGTATACATATGTATATGTATGTAGATACTTATACTGACTTTAACAAAGTTATGTTTTCTTTAATTAGTACCTATATGTAACAATATCATGAGAAAACCTACTGTCGTCATCGTTAACAGTCTATCTCAGTCCTCTGCTGGACATAGGCCTCCCCAATAGGCGCTATTGCGTCCTGTCCTCGCCTTGTCGACATAAACTATACATAAACCTTACAGTTGTCTCAGACACGCGGTTCTGCCAACCCGCGTTAGGCAAATATAGCAGACGGTCACCTTACATATATAATTTAAACATGTGTCCAACACTACTTTGATAAAAGGGTTTATAACGATTGTCCCTGTTAAGTACATACCGAAGCGCTTTTGAATGTTTCCAAGCACTTAGGTTGATTACACAAGAAGTGTAGGCAATAATGTTATAATGACCGATTAGACGCGCCAGTCGAAAACTTTGGCTTTCATTGTATAAAAGATGACGGGAAGACTGCACAGCTTATATCCGTTTGGTGGATTGATACTGACTGCTGCAGATGAGCAATACTTCTAGGGCTGTTAACCATTGAATTAAAATAATATCCTTGTGATATTTTGAGTTTCTAAAAAATTAAAACGACAAAAAAGAAAAAAATGGGATACTTGTTGAACACATGAACTTGTTACCTAATTTTTTTTTTTTTTTCAACCCATTACAATTCCACTGCTGGAATACGGGTCTCCTCTCATATTGAGAGGGTTAAG
>DWDT01005973.1:0-10028 GCA_018245595.1 Microceris scylla
TCAGAAGGCACAACAAACGGCGAACTTAATGCCTAGTGACATTCTCTATCAGTCAACCCTTGAAGAATAGTATCAACTCAAAACAAAAAAAATTCATCATTTCGTTCCATTCCATCAAAATCATTCCATTTTCCTTCTGTAGAAGTTTCTTCTCAGTATGTACAAGTGCTATAGATTACGTTTTTATCATTTGTATAATATTTGTCTGTTTAAATACCCTGATATAGTTGTAAATGTACCTAAATAACGTGCGCCGGACATGTTCTCTTTATACTCGTTCAAGGATCATTTCTTTTAAATCTAGTAACCAAATCGAAAATCCCAAACTGATTCACAGTAACAGTTGGATATTCCTATAATGGAATAATGTCACAGTAAATATGTTACCGAATTTAGACCACACTCACTCGAAGAATCCAACCAAGGACTTATCACCTTTTATATTACTTGTTTTACTTACCAGTTTCTCTTTCTTTTCACATTGGTACGTTGTTCGTTTTGAGTTCGTAATAAATTATGTATAAATTCAATTCTATGGTTACAATAAAAAGCAAGTCATTTCGTAGCTAAAATTTATGAAGCAATATGATTAATACTAGTCCGTACTAAATAAACAAAGGAAATGTAAATTAATATACAAAGGTCGCGACCTCGTAGCATACGCACACAGTTATACAATATCAAATACTATATTATATTACCATCAATAATATATTAAAATGAATTATTACAACTAATCAAATTGTAATGTACGTCGCAATAATAATATAACATTATGTGTTATACTTTGAATTTGATGTCATCGGACTAAGTCTAAGGACTAAGTATTTCAATTAAAAGGCAGCCAGTAAATTTGCTTTTAAGGTTCATTAACACTAAACGTAGTCCTTTAACACTAACTAAAGCTCCTTCAGTGCATGCAACACGTTGGTAATTCTTCCGGTGTTACATGTCTATGACCTATGACCAGGTTGGACCATCCGCCTGTTTACCATTGTCATATGAAAATTTGTTTTTATTGGAAACCCTAATATAAATTTACTAGGATAAATATAGTAGTAGGTACTATATCTTTATTATTATTAAATTACCATGTGTAGGTACTACATATCGCTCCGCATGTATGTTATCTGTAAATTGGGAAGATTCCAGTCAACTTTGCAATGTTACGCGTCATTTACATAAGCCGTCAGTCACACTGCTGGACTTTATCTAACAACGAAAAGGTCATTGTCAAAGGTCAGAAAACTAAATGTAAAATATGAAAATTTATAACATTGAATAAAACATAACCTTCGACCACCATAATGAGAAACATATTGCTTTAATTTATTGATGTAATATAATTTGTCTTGAAAACAAATTTTAACGGTTACAAGAAGGTCTATTTAAAATACATAATATATTAGATGTCAACAAAGACAAAATAGTTGAAATGTAGTTAAAGTTTTATGTATGTATAAATCTCACAGTGAATATGGTCGATGCACCTCTCATTTGGGGTGAACCATAACAATATTCTAGTCAAGTTTTTTTTTTTTAATATTCCCACTATAATTGATAGCACGTGTACAGTTTCCGCTCAGCCACGTGTCTTCTACTAAATTATTAAACATTCGTTCCGCTGGGACCCGACCATCGCGTCGATATGATATCCAAGTGGAACACAAAACTGAACAAAGGAATATAAGTAAGTACTCGAGGAACCAATTAACATAAATATAAAAACAAAATCTTTGCACTTTCTTTATTTCGAACATAGTAGTTGGATCAAGTAAACCGGGCTTATTAACCTTTATTCTCATTTAAATACCTTTGTGTAAACTAATAAATATTATGCCTAATTTTCATTTAATATATTCGGCTGCTACATCAACATACAAGAAATTTTATGGTTATTTTCCGTAAACATATATCATTATTTTAGAAAAAGAGTAATAGGTTTATATATAATAAAATTTTATAAGGTTACTGTAGTAATATAAGTGTAATTTAAATATATCTAGTTAAGAATTGTATTTCAAAATTTGTCTTTAAACATCGGTGGAAGTAAAATGATTTTACGAAAAATGATTGCTTTATGTGAAAACTTCATCATCATCATCATCATCAGCCTACTCTCGTCCACTGCTGGACATAGGCTTAAAAACTTATACGAGACTAACTACAATGTACTAAGTAAACTGCTTCTATTTATCTATAACTTATGCAAATATCAATATTTTCCGTACCTTCACAAGTGTGTGTCATCAAAACTTAAAGTTAAGCTAGCTCTTTTCAACTTCCTCATTACCCCATAAACACGCTGTGAAATCTCGAATAACCGACCAAAAATAGCAATATCTACACTCCAGATGTTTTCTTGGGCGCTTTTTGTCAGCATCTAACAAAAACTTGTCGCGTACCAACGTGGGAAACTCTGGTTTACAGAAAAACCTTCGCACATGTTAGCGAACAGTCGAGTGCGTAGCGCCGCTAACGACCACGTGTCACAACAGGAAGATGTTCTTAATATTAGCGAAGACGCGTGCCACTTGTCCGGCTCTAACGGACTGTGAAATAGACCTTTTAATATATCGAGGGTGCATCGACAAGCCCTCGCCCTTTGTTCCACTTCGTGAAGCTCCTGTTCCTACATTTTACTTATAGTAATAAAAAAATGCGTATCATAAATTATACAATAAACTGCGATAATGTTCAACAGAAATCCTTTATATCTCAGACTGAATATTTTTAGATTTGTACACCTTGACCTTTAATCGACTATTTTTACGTTGCCATATCACATTGTTCAGTGCTGTAATATTTGGAAGAATGCTTTAAGTCTTTACTGATATAATATCGTCAGTGAGGTTATAACCATAAGCAAATTTATACCCATTAACAACCCTTTCATTGTTCTATTATTGGACACGGATCTCGTCTCAGAACGATAAGGACTAAGGACATATATAGTTTCCCACGCTAGTAAAGTGCGGCTTCGCAAATAGCAGATGAATCATTTAAAGTAACAAAAACTGTAACATCACGCCTGTAATGCACGCAGAGAAGTGTAAGTATACTCCCAGGTCTCAACAATTACGTTTACGTCCCACGATGGAATAGGTGGTGAGTCTAGTGCCATACATCGAATACAAGTCCGAACTCCAAGCTACTACCAGAAAGTCCAAGTGTACCCCACCTGGAGATCAAACCCAGGATTTGTCTATCAATAGTCGCCCTTGCAACCTCTCGACCAACGAAGCATTCAATCAAAATAATAAAAATAATCTAATGTATTCTAATACAATTATCTTAATGTATTTGCTATTTCTATTCAAATAATTGCATTACACTGAAAAAGATTCAAAATCATATTAATTTACATCTTCATAACATAATATCACATTTGAATGTTTTACTTTATCACTCATCTAACTAACAACTAACATTCGCAACAAAGTGTACGAGAAATTATCTTATCTATGGTAACATATTTATCTTACGGTCGGACAAGAGAGAATCATTTGTTTTATCTTTTTCAGGTTTTCTAAAGTATTCTTCGATTTGTAATAATGTTTTACCTTTAGTTTCAGGCAAGCAGAAGTACAAGAATATCGTTCCAAACAACGTCGCCAGCCCGTAACATAGATAAGCGCCGTAGTATCCGATACTCTCAAACATTGCCGGTGCTGTTTTCACGGTCGCGAAGAACGCAAGAGACGTCATCATCACGCTTATTCCAGATCCTATTCCTTTTGTTTCCGTTGCAAACACTTCACCCACCATATTCCAAGGTAAAGGGGCAATACCCAAATTCGATACTGCAATATAGACAGCCATTAGCCCCAAAGATATCGTTGGCGTATCGTTCTTTATAATATGTTCCTTGACAAGGTATAAATATATAGCTAATGTGATTAAAGACGCTGAAGTAAAAACTCCGCTGAAAATCGCCAAAGGTCGTCGACCTATTTTTCTCAGCAGTATACAAGCTGTCACTAAAGCTGCACAACGTAGAATATCTGTTCCCAGCATAACGAGATCAACGTACTTTTTGTTTCCCATCAAATCTTCCATTATATCTGTGGTGTATGCACAAATTACATTGATTCCAGTTAATTGCGTAATAACAAAAAACGTCATCATAATACAAAGTGGTTTCCAAAATTCAGGTTTTCTTATGTTTGCTGAGAGAGTTTCAATTTTACTTTTTGTATCTTTTTTCTTGCTTTGGTCAAGTAACATTTTTTCAAGTTCTTTTTTCATAGCGGGACTGGTTCCTCTGTACCATTGAAAAGAATCAATACATTTGGCGATATGATTTTTTGATGCGAACCATGATGGAGATTCGGGCGCAAAATACAGAATAATGCAACCGATTAGAGGGAAAATGCCGCACAATAACGACGCATGACTCCAATGGAAGAATGTTCCGAACAAGTGTGCCATAAACACACCGGTCGCTATGCTCAAGGACAATCCAGCTAGGAACAGCCCCCTATAGGCGGGAGAGCTGATTTCCGCTACAAAAACTGGTCCAAGTGGGCCAAGCCATCCTTGACAAAAACCTGTAATGAATCTTCCGAGTAAAATGAAATATATGTTTCCTGCGAATGATATTATGGTCCATCCGCCAAGGTAGAATATAGATAGTAAAATTTGTGAAGCTCGTCTTCCTAACCGATCCATCAGATATCCTGATATCATGTTGCCAAATAAAAGTGCAAGCGATGCCGTGGCCGCTGTAAAAGCAATTAAATAATATTTAAAAGTTGTTCTGTAACAATATAACATTAGATTGTGTACACGTTATCAATCACATACCTACCCACGATACCATTTCAGTGGAATATTTATTTTTGCCCATATCTTCTTGTAACTGGGGTATAAGTTTTGCGGAAAAGCCTGCTGTAGCTCCTGCGCTCAAGGATAACATGAACGATCCACTGGAAACGAAAGTCTGAAAACAAAATATTGATCTAACTATATTGAACATTATTCGAAAATTAATTAGATCCATATAATAATATAAATATAAATAGAATATTTTAAGCAACATTTTTTTACCAATAAAGTACCAATTTAATAATAGTTAAATAAATATGAATACTATCGAAATTAAATACGATTACATAATATTCGACATAAAGTTTTAATTAATTATAACATCAAATACTTAATAACCCTCAAAATATGATAATTATAAGCTCAATCAACTTTTTACGATATATCCGTGTCTCTTTAATTGAGATGCGACGAGAAAATAAGTATCAACACAATATACAGATACATTTAATTTAAATGTGTATATTATACATATTATGTATTTCTTATGTACGATCGGTATTATAATTACAAATATACACATATATACATATTAATATAAAATGTCTCAGGTTCCACCATTTTATAATACAACTTTTAAAATAGTATTTAAAACCTGAAAAATATACTTTGCATTATTTGCACTATAATATATCTAAATAATATTCTATTAGGAAAAATAGTTCCATTTAGCATATAACTAGGTATATCATCTATGTATGTGATTTTTTTATGTTATTAATGGTGCGTAGACACATGAGCAATGTTTATGTTAACTTAGATACCAACAATAAATCCCATTGTGTACATAACAATCTGTTGAAATGTTTATTGAGATGCGAACAACAAATGACAAACAGCTATATCTAATATTTTAAATTCCTCATGTCTTTATTAAGGCGTGCTCGGTGCTCATTAGGTAATTAGATATAACTGAGTTTCACAGAAGAGTCACGTACATTATGTACGATCTTATATACTACATGGTGTGACTTCACATGGGCATACATTGAACAACAAAAACTCAAATCTTGTTAACAAACAAAAAAACGGTAATTTTAAGAAAAACCTACTATGCTAGGTTACAAAGATATTGTACCACACCCTTCTGCCTACCCCTTCTGGGATTACACGCGTTATGTTACATTTTTACTATTTTCTAAAGGTCTAAAATCTTTTTAATTCATATACGAGCCTGGCAAGTAGAAATTAGTTTGTTTTTAAACTATGGAATATTTATTTTTTTATGCCCGAATGGAAAAAGGGAAGTAAATCTTTAACGTAAATAAAACTTATTTTTAATTTATTTAAAATTTATATTATTTAAAAACTTATTTTTTGAGATTTAATTGCTCACTAATTTTGATATAATGTCCTTAAATTTATTATACGCCTAAACAAATTGGAAACCAATTAATAAGAAACCATATATATTTATATATGTACATATATTATTCAGATGGTACAAATAACTCGGAATTGTAATAAACATAATTGCCTTAAATGTATACCTTGTGTATAAATTTCTAATTGAATTTTTATTAGAGGCATTAAAAACTGGCTTTAATACATATTCCTACATCTTAAAATGCGGTTACTTTATGTAAAGACAACATCACACCTGTATTACCCCGAAATAGTAGGCAGAGAGTGCAATACTCCCAAGTTTTACCACTCATGTTACACGTCCCAAGATATAGGAAGTTTGGCTAATAACAAAGACTAATTAAACTTCAAAATCATTCGTCATATTTCCAATGTTATTTTATTTATGACGTGATTTCTATTATTATTACTTTAACCGCTCATGCTAGTTTCCCAAGGAATAGGTTTGGCTAACAACAAAGACTTTAATTAAACTCCAAAATCATTTGTCATATTTCCAATGTTGTTTTATTTATGACGCGATTTCTATTATTATTACTTTAACCTCTCATGTTAGGTTCCCAAGGAATAGGTTTGGCTAATAACAAAGACTTTAATTAAACTCCAAAATAATTTGTTATATTTCCAATGTTATTTTATTTATGGCGCGATTTCTATTATTATTACTTTAACCTAACATTTTAAAGTTTAGCGTTTACAACATTCTGTTTGTTTAATCATTTTATAGGAATAATAATAGCATGAACAGATATATTAAATAATTAATGCAATAACGTAAAAAGTAACATAACCACGTAAAAGATTTTATCCTTTGCTATTTTTCGAACGAATATTTCACTTTATGTAACTTATAAAACGTAAAGTAACGTAACACTGTTCTACAAAGAGCAATAAATATTTGTTATCTTAATCAGTCATCAAAGTCAGAATTCAAATAGGCATAAAAAAAATATCGTTTAAAGGCTATCATTAAAATTGACACTTTATCATTAAAATTGACACTTTTATATTTATAATTTTAGATATTATATAAATTTGTAACATGCGGTTACTAAAAATATATGTTATAAATATCAATTAATTTATTTACTTATTATTACTAAAACTCAAGGCGCGTTACGTCTAGCAATTTTATAGGAACACTAACAATAATATATAATAAAACACACCTGTCTCCAAAACGGTGAGTGCCTTTCGAACTGCAAGTTCTCCCCGGTAGTACCATTTTGATTTTCCGTATTGTGTATTTTTTCTAACTCGGACACTGTATCGTGGTCCATCTTTGTTGGTCTCACTATCGGCACTGTCTATTCCGTGCGTTCTCCCAAACACTGTCTTTGTGATATACCGATGTTTGATTGCACTGTATCTTATCATTTACTCATAAACATTCTCTTTAATTCCCGGCCAACGTCTGTGTTTAGTAGCTCGTATCTTAGTTAATGCCGTGATTGTCAGCTTATTCGTCTATTAATCGACAACTTTAGAAGTGCCCTCCACCATAAAATATTCAAATCTTACACAGTTAAACCACTTGAATGATCGAATTCGAGGTTTGTTCTCAAGGTTTTAAGCACAAATACTGTCGATTATCGCGTCATTTTTACCTGCCTACTTGTTTACGTAGGAATATGCAACCGTTTAAAAAACATAAAAAAAAATTATGAAACGAAGGGATCAGAAGGCGGCCTCTAAAGCGAGTTGAGATACGGTGAACGAACTTTAGCGAATGGGACCCTTCTCGAAAGCTTTGGACTTATTATTAAAAGTTATTTTCGAAATATATTTAATTCAGGTTTGCATGCAGCAAAAATAAATGAATCTTAAGCAACCCGAATTGAATGATTAAGAGAAATGCACGGTATGCCTAGGTCTTACGTAAAGTGTAAACCATTTAGCTTTTTTTAGAAGGAAGTGAGCTCTACAATACTTAAAAATCCGGTTCCGCTGGTTGTTTGCGGGTGTACCGATGTCAACTAGTATATCTGGGACTTATAATGCAATTATTACTCGCATTTTAAAACGCTACGTACATATATTTGTGGACCGGAATTCTGATTTTTTTCATAAATATTTATTATGTATAAGATGTCTATCTTTTTGTAAATTTAATATGTATTATTCATATATCTATAATTTTTTTAATGAATTACCACAATTTTATTACCTAGAAATCGAAATTAATTTATTTTTACGACCAATCAAGTAGGTACAAACCTTTAATTTGTACATTCCTTGTGTGACCTTATCATTTTAATATTGTAGGAACTAACAGTTAATGAAGGACCTAAAGTTCATTATTTTCTTAATATAATATGTTTATTCAATTTTATTATCCAGAAATAAACATGTTTACAGATTTATCTTGTGAGTAGATACTAGTTAGAGTGATGCTGATATATATCTTACAGCATGTAAGCAAAAAATATAACTTAATTTTCTTTTATTTTTCGGCTGTTTCAAGATGTTTACTGGCTTTACCTATTCTAACTGCCTAACCTTCATAAAGGACAAATAACGCTAATATACGCTTTTGCACCTACTATTGGCGAGCAGAATGGACAGTAATTATATTTATATGTATTTATGTATATAACGAAAATTTTAAAGTCTAGGTACGGGCTGTTGGTGTACCATTTAAAATGTTAATAAATGTAAAATATTAATAAATAATAAGGTACACTACTCAGGTATAAGAAATAAATCAAGTTTATATATAGAGCAACTTACATAGATACCTGGTAGAACTAGGACCGAACCAAAGCACTAGTTTTAAAATTTGCATAAGAACCATTATAGACTCGTATGACAATGTTTCTTTTGTCTTGAACCCAACAAACTAGAATTATATACACGTCAATATTAAATTTATTCTGTATCTATGATTGTAATGACTCCAAAGTAACATACCTATTTGCATACCTCACAACGTTCACCTAGGTAAAAAACACATATATATCACTTACATCTCAGACTAATTACGGTTTCTCAGACTAGCAGCGAAAGAATAAAGTTGCTCATATTTTAATCTGCACAGAATTCTACACCTTATTATTCTATGGACGCTTGAGAGATTAAATTTACTATATTAAAACGTAGTACCTTAACATAAATAGAGAAATTATCCTGTATGGCGCTATAAACGTAATTTTTTCTTTAAATAATTCGATTTATCTTATCCACTTACAGCGCCTAAAAAATTAACATAGCAATTATAATTAAACCGCGTAACAATATTCGTCTATTTTTACGTTAAGAGAGCCAACTTATTCTATTTGCGTAATGTATCTAATAAATAAACGTAGCACTTTTTGTATGTAACGGTTTCCATATGTATAAATGATCACCTTAATAATATCAATTTATTGTACGTATTTGCGTACATCGCCTAAGATATAAATATACAATTAACAATCCTTGTTGTACGGCATTCCCAATATATGTATATTATGCTGTAAGGGGCATAGTATATATTAGATATAAAAGTAAGCCTTTACGATTCGCCTAACAAATAAATATAACTAAATTTCTTTTACAGTATTACCAACATTTCCCCATAAGAGATTCAATTTATCCTTTAACTTATAGCGCCTGACAAAATAAGAGAGCAATAATTATTCCACGTGTTGCTTTTATACAACTTCCTTAGTTTGGACGCGATGCAATAATAATGCTACCAGAATATTAAAACCAACCCCAAAATTACACGCATTGGTATAAATTGCATTAATTGTACGAATACCCATACATAAATCGAACTGATTATAAATGTACCGGCTTAACTCACGTACGTTTTTTCGGGGTGGCCCGACTAGTTTCGGACCTGTACGAGGTCC
>DWDT01005974.1:0-10027 GCA_018245595.1 Microceris scylla
AAAAAAATGCTTATTTTCATGAGTAAAAATTATATACGTAATTTTATACGCTAACGGCGAAGATATATTTATATATGATATGTATAAAAGGCAGAAAAATTAGATCCTGAATACATTATATGTTTTCATATGGTCGAGTGATCATACCTTTGTGGTGTTAAACTTTCGGAAACATTGACACTTGCAGCACCTGAGCAGTGACCAATGCTTTGCCGTCTTTGAAGGAGAGTTTCTTTTTACGCTTTTCTTGAAGAAGCCCATGTCATAATGCTCCGGAAAAACCTTGAATGGAAGCTCATTCCGTGTCAAGTAAGAACCGAGCTGTTTTGAGCTAATACTATAAAGATTTGTAGTCTCTAATGCGCATATACATATGTATTTATGTACGATATATGCTTAATTCCTTGCAGCATTGGGAGTTAGGACACTTTGTTCAGCTTTATCTGAATATTCACCGACGGCTAAGTTTAACTAGACGCCGACGGCGGCGCCGCGATTTAACAAAATGTTTTACTTGTACACGGTGGCGAGTTTTGCATTGAAATTTCGCACAGCTTTCCGTGTTTTAAACAATCTCTTTGTGCTACTGTTTAAACGAATTTCACTGGTACCCCTTTCTTCATTAACGTCGCACCAATAAAACGTCGCATGTGGAAGTGTCCATGTGTGTGTGTGCCTTTGTATGATGTGATATTTAAGTGTTATTTTTAATTATTATGATTCGTTGTAAAACTGGCTGCACATAATGGTCTTCCAATTGAACCAAAAAGATTGAAGAATTTAACAAAGGCTTAAATTTAGTTTTTAGACAGCGGTTATCATTACGTGGATTTTAATATAATTTTTAACAAAATGTGGCGTTTAATATAATTTTTAACAAAAGCTTAAAAGCAAGAACGGGCAGGTAGCTATTCTAAAAATTAAAAACTAATCTTTATGTAGCATCAATAATGTATGCTGTAACTAAATCAGTGAACAGCAGCGCCGCGCTCCGGGCGCTCTAAAGCAAAACTTAAGCGCTAAGTCGCAGGAAAACTCCGCCGGTGAAAACCGCAGACCGTTTTAAGTAAAATATTAAATGTGCTGTAGGATTTGTTGGAGTGCCGGTGCACAGCGGCCTTAATATTTGATAAAACAACGCCCCCGACGATGCTCTGTCTAGCCCTTAATTGCAGAATGATGCGTCCGCCGCGGATACACAAAAACGCAAGGAAGCGTCGAGAGAAATATATTAAAACGCATCCCTCTTCCCCTTCGGCTGCTATGGACTCGGCTCAGTCGGCTCACTAGCTGTTTATTGCGAACCATGGAGACTTAAAGACCAATAAATTTTATGCGTGTTCACAACGGTGCAATAAAACGTTGCAATAATTTTAAATTTCCTTCCTTATGCTATCTGATTTAAAGGAACGTATTTCAAGCGAAGCGCAACTCAAAGTTTGTACAATACTTGTAATCCGACAAAAACACAGAATACAGGAATCGGATTCGGTTGGGACGAATATTAATATTCGGCTGATTCTAATTTCCGCGCGGATGCATGTACATTCATCTAACGCAATTAATATATCCGGATCCGTTCCGAACCCTCCTTTCAACGGTGAGTCGGAACACGCTGCGCCATATTTTCACAGTCTGATTCTTTCGAAATTCGCTATATGTTGTTATTTATTCAACTTAAAGTGTCTAGTATAATTTTTTGTGGGAAATGTAGTTGTTGAAATATTGCGACGACTTGAATGATGTATTTCCATTGGGATTAATGATGATGGGTCAGATTGTTATATAGAAGCAGCGAGGCGTTACAAATTATGCTCAGTGTTAGTTCGGCTATCCCCCCTCCAAGGAGTATTGCCTCCAATTACTCTTGAGCGATGTACGACAAAGTAAAATGTCGTAAATCTTGCGTACTGGAAGAAATTCGATCTACGAGGCGCGTAGACGCACAGGGGGTGTTTTATCAACTTTATTGGGCATATTCAATACGATATTTGTCATTTAAAGACATAACTATTTGACGTAAAAAAGTTGTAACGAAAAGAAGTTCGCCTACAGAATCGAATGTCGTTTTGAAAGTTGGAGATTTGTAAAAAAACGGTATCACTGTGTTACGTAAACTATAATTTTCAAAAATACCATATAGGTAAGGTCTGCTTGATAAATATTGAACAATTGAACAAATGAACAAAAATTAACCCGGCAACCTAAACTTGTTCATTAGCGCGGAATAATGATCGGGTATTTGTAGAGGAAACAAATTCTCGCAGTGGAATCGGCGTCATAAATTATTCTTAAGCTTAGAGTGACCGAGAATCGGTGTTCACGTCGGCTATTACGAGAGCGAACGAATTGAATGATTTGTATCGTTCAACCTCAACGGATTATAAAATTAAGGTGAAATGAGATATTGGGTTTTGTGTTGAGGTTATAATCTTTTTATATTCACCGTGATTTATTCATATATCTATTATTATTCAAATATATATTAGGTTATTATTTGTAAATGCCGTGTATTATTAATCGTTAATATCAGTAATAGTATTGTAATGCACATTTTTTCTCGTTTTTTCACATTTTATGTAGATACTATATGAATTTTATACCTTTATATTGGAAATGTATTAATTTTTATATTGGAAATATTTTAAAATAAGAAGTTATTATCGTAAAAACTGAGTAGAAATAATTAAGTCGTTACAGAAAAAGACTTACTTCCTTCTTCGTCTTAGCGTATGGGTGAGACGACGTACGTACCTGCAACATAACATTTACATACATAATTATATTTAATGTGTCTATCGCAAAAGAAATGAAAAAGCGTTATTAATGTATGACATGTCTAGACTCTACATTTTAATAATGCTATATAACTAACTATGTGGTGTCTTATAATATTATTATTACTAGTCAAAAAGCTAAGGACCTTTTTATATACAATGAGAAAGAACACTAGAGGATACTGCATCTATTTTCTCTATGGCCATTTACTCTAAGGGCAAAAGTTAAGGCTTTTGTCTATTGTCAAATACTTAATAACAAATGTAAATATTAAAGATTTTCTTATTTGAACTCTAGATATAGGTCTGTATTAAATTATTACTGAATTTCAAGCTTAAAGCATGAATACAATTGAATCTTCGTTAATTTTAAAAATACAAAAGAAATCGTGACACAGAAAAACATATATCAATGTAAAATAGCACGTTTTTGTATCAAAATATACTAAAAAGCAAGCAAAGTTGCAATAAAAGATGAAAAATGAATAAAATTCATGCGACACTGCCGAAAAAAAAATTGCAATTAAAAGATTAAATATTACATAATTTTACACGTCTTAACCCACGTAATGTTTGGATACGTAATATTAAAATTATTTCATCATGCCTGGTTCCTATAAGGGTAGGCAGAGATCACCGAGCGTCAATTATCTATATCGTTACAGACGTGGCATAGTGCTTCTATGTGTGAACATTTATCGTTCCTGATATACGCGCACCGGATTCGAAGACATGCTTCCCCATCTATCAGTACCAGTAGGTATCGTGTATACAGTTTTAATATTAATAGTTTTTACATGAAGATATCTTAAAAGGATTATTGATGTATTTATGTGTATTGTAAAGTCGGAGCGTGCGGTTATTAAATGGAAAAATAATCATCAAACAAACGCCGCAACATCGTTACCTACTTTCCTATCGCGTCGTGTGATTGATACATACGATAGCGGCTGACCCGCTCGCGATCTTTTGCGTTATTATTGTACCGTTACGCCAGGTCGGTTACATGGTAGGCAGGGAGCACCGGGTGCCAAATATCTCTAACATCACAGCGTTGACGCGTGTATTCACATCCATCAGTTTTACATACATACTCGGATATGCCTAGTTTTGAAGACTTCTGACTCCGCAATCAAACAAATTTTTAAATGAATCATTCAAAATTCTATACACTTCGAGTCCCACATTTTACAGTTCCATACCAATACGGTACGAGCAACACGTTAATAAATATTGAAAACATATTATATGATGGCGTGTGTTGCTCATAAGGATATCGCGAGTCGCCTTGAGCTGGCACTTCGACTCGAACACACAAAGCGTATATGTTAATATCGCATTTGCAATTAAAATTGACACCCACCAAGGGATGCTATTGTCTCGGAGCGAAGTAAACGAACCAACATATTATATTATATTAATTTTATGTCGGTATCGAGAGCCTTGCGCTAATAATTAAACGTTTTCATCGATAATTTTGTTATAACACAGATAATTTATCTTTTTTATGTTGCAAAAAATAGGAAATGTAACGATTAGAAGGTAACACTGACATAGTAGAGAACAGATCCTAAGTATCTACATAGTTGTGGGTCCGTTCACACAAAAACTGTAAAATACACAGTAAATTTTACAGGATATGTTAAAAAAACTTGGGAAAAATGAACAATTTGCCGGTATATATTGGTTAATAACTTCAGGTATATTTAATTATAACTTAGTATATATTTTTAGTATATCTGATAATAATCCATATTATAAATAATTAAATAAGTTTTGAATGTGCTGTGTTCGATTGGGCGAAAAACGTTCCACCTGTTTTTGTATGAGTAGTCAGAAGTCTCCAAATTAGTTCACAATTCACCGTTAGCAAGTGATATTTAATATAAGACGCACTTTTGTAGAGGTGCGCTCCACGGATTTGAACCCAGCACCCTTGGAGTGAGAGGCTGAACTCTTAACCTCTAGGCTATCACTGGTTTTAATGTAAACTATATCTTTATCTAAATATTTATAATATCTTCATATATAGACACTGCTTTGGGAGATTTTTGACTCCTCCGTCAGTCAATACCGAACCTATTTGGTTAGATATTTGGATAGATGAGTCTTGATTAATTAATTACTTATGTATTTGTATTTTATGGCATACCTATTAGTTATTACAGGGCATATAAGGTGGGTTACTTCCAATAATAATTTTATGCATAATTCTTTGACAAAGCGTAAATCCATGCATCACTCCTCAGTTCTGCGTCGTTCATCCATTTGCGACGCGACAAAGTATTCAGTCCGAAGCGGTTTCCAAACTTTTGACACGGGGAAAGAGAAATTTATATTTGAGAGAACTTTGTTTGAGTTTTCTTCGTTATCGTTTTAATTTGCATTACAGGCACCGCGCTTGTTGTGTCTGTGCTCGCTTATTTGTGTTTCTTATTAGGTACATCTATATTTTTATATAAAAGAAACTTTGTAAATACCTATACGAATATACTTTTGCAAGCGTGCTATCGACAAGGGTACGATGAATTTATTCCAATGATTGCAAATGAAAATGTATGAGTATATTCAACTGAATAAAATTGGGAACAAAGTTAACAGTTTTAAATTTAAAATAAGTCAAGTGAAATTATTTCCGAAAATAGCTCGATTGGCAGCGATCATATAATTTTTGGTTGTAAGTAGTTTTAACATAACTCTAGTATTTCAATTTTCCTTTTTGTTTGACGTAGAATAAATCAATTGAAATAGTTAATGTATTCGTACATCGCATAACTTGCAGGTACGCGCAATTCAAAAACAATGTTGTTCGAAACTTCCAGAACTGAACTGAACGAATGGTTCGAATTTCAAACAAAATGGAATAACGGAATCGAACGTTCTGATTATAAAAACATTTCGCACGAGAACTTTGGTTACGAATGATACTAATTTAAGTAATTTTCAGAGTGAAAGTTAGACAAGCAATCTCTGGGTAAAGTTGGGGTGAATTTCACAGCGCCGCCCAGCATCTCCGGAAGAATGTAATAACTTACAGGTGCTCCGAGTTCTTTATTGGATTTCGCACGTTCCGAGTCGACGTGTTTGATGGCCGGAAGATTCTTGCCAAACTCTTCGGCAGCTCTTTGCTCAGTATTAATTCTCGTTCGACAACGTGTTCTCGCTTCCTACAGCGCTCAAATTTATTAAAACACTTTTATGTAATAGCAAATATCGTTCAGTTATTGACAGTACGTATTTGTTGAGGGACGCATAGTTTTGATGCCATTATGTCTTATCGGCTTGCCTTATTAGC
This sequence comes from Microceris scylla, assembly GCA_018245595.1. Lineage (NCBI taxonomy): Eukaryota > Metazoa > Arthropoda > Insecta > Lepidoptera > Hesperiidae > Microceris > Microceris scylla. Next base: position 6,073 of record DWDT01005974.1, read on the forward strand.
GTTTATTGACTTCGATACATTCTAGTCAATGCGTAATATACCTGCTGCCTACTTTCTATCCGACTGTTCATACAGGTTACTTAAACAAAGCAGAATAAATAAAGTGAAAGCAAAGTGTATAGATAAATCATTATAAATATAATGACAGCAATATTCCAAATCCGTATACAGCATTGACCTTATTGCGCAGTTTTTTGTGCACAATACTGCAGTTGGTACAGCGCTAATAAGCAAAACCGCAAGTGCAACACGCAGCCCAGTTCGGTACACGTCATCTTAAGGTCAAACGATTTCACTAATGTCGCTAACCTGTTCAAAGAATCGCACGCTCAGTTGTGTCACGGGGGCGATGTGAAAAGTGGTTCTCAGGAGCCACTGAAAGGAAAAGTATAGGCGGCGGCCGCGCGGCTGCACGCCGAGTCATTGACACATGCAAATTGAACGACGTTTCGGTATTCGGTCGACGAACTCTCCATTCAATGACTGTCGAAAGTTATCCGTGTAACGACGCGTAGCCTACAAACGAGTCCACATCCTAGCGCGCGAATGTAACGCTAAAATCATACACGAATAAAGTTTACATCCTCACCGCAGAAGCCTAAAGGAGCACGGAGAGATGTCTAATTCTTCTTTCGACATTGAATCGAGCTGTTTCGTAAAGTAGCACGTATGGGTATGCTAATAAGGTTGTTTATCGGATGTCTGCTGCCGCGTCTATAACAGATGCGGTGCTAACACGAGGTGCGTCTGGCCATTGTATTATTAGCATTGCGAATTTCGTCAAACGCTTAGCACTAGACAATTCACAAATACAACCGGACTGTATGCAAATGTCCCCTGTCTGGGGGACATTTGCATGGTTTGTTATAATACGAGTGGGTGGTTTAAGCGATAATTAATACAGATTTAATCAAAATATGTACGCCGTGGTGGGGTTGCCACTTGAATTTGATTTTGCTGAGATAACTCGCTTTAGCATGGTAATATATGCTTTTAGAGTAGATATTCAATTCTTCAATTTACATTTCGCGACACCATTATTAATTAACAGGAGATTGATTAACCGTTTTTTGACACACAACGTTTTTAGCGGTTTTCTTTTTTTAAATTGAATTTTAATTTCGTAGATGCATTTGTGTCAGATTTCTATTAGATGTAGATCACGGTATTTTATTAATGTTTTATTATTTTCAAGAATTATAATGTACCAATATCGGAATAATTTTTATCCTGGGACGTCTCCTTACACAGCTATCAGCTCTCGAAGTGGGCACAACCTGTAACCTGTATATATCGCAACAAGGGATCTTTCTGTCACTTTACGTGCTGTACCAGCGCAGTGAACATGCGGAAATAAACGTACCTACACACGTGAGGTATATTATTGTTCGCTTGATGAAGGTATGATATAATCTCAATATGTAATATACACAATTATATGACATAAACTACGTGCGATGTGAATATAAAAGAGTGTGAGGCTATTCTGAATTATTTTCAACAGCGTTGCGATGACATCTACATTATAAATTCTTATATAACATTTACTGCAAATATTCACATATTTTACACTTTTAAATTTAGAAATTTAAATATATTATTCTGATTCAAGCAATGGTGACTTATTAGACTTTCAGTATTTGTTTTTTTAAATCTTTCGCTCCATATGTATAGGGTTTGAATTCCGGGCAAACAACTCTAAATAACAATAACAATTTTTAACATTAGATGTCATTTGTTATAATGTTACACAGCTAATCCTACTGAAATCTAATCATGTGAGAGTACGTCACAATGTTCTGTGAGGAATATTAACTCTGCTAACCTCTTTGATCAATGTGGTAGACCATAACCGTTTTAATTTTAAGGAAATGCTGCGTTCAATAGAAGAACGATGAAAGGGTTGATGATGATGATAATTATGAATTTAAAATATTGAATAGTGATGTATACTTTGCGTTGTAAGTCAAACAGCTGTCGGCTCAGAATACAACATAAATCAACAAACGAAATAAAAAATCGATTTTAAAATCGATTAGACGCATCGGAAACACAGTTGTAACAGCGAAGGTTAAGGGGCACGCGGTGTCTTAAGAGCGGCTGTGTGATGTCATCCAAGTCTGGGATGCTTTGAGGCCAGACAGCTTGTAAACGGCACGTTTACTGACTTTCAAATTAGCACGTAAATTGCAATTGGCCACATACGAAATTCGGCAGACGTAAACCGACGGCGCGGCAGCCCGCGGTGAAACGCATAGTGCAAATAATCCTCTAACATAGACAAATAAACCATTTTTTGTTCCGCGCTACTGATGCTACGTAGATAATAACTGGAAGATCTCCGTCTACATGTTTGGATGTTTTCAAATTATGTTAGGTAAAAAAGTGTCTATGCATGTATTAGTATTTATGTATGTAGGTAGTTTATCAGACGTCTGGTTACCATAACACGAGCTCTCTCGATTCTAACTTTGCGATCAAATGGCGATGCGTGGAGATGTCTCAAGTTATTTAAAAAATACATCTATATTTAATTTTATTACATGTGAGTACATTTTACCTTCGACCACGCAACATCGTTACGTGGTTGCAGTCGTAGACCATTTGGACAATTTTATTTATGATGTGACACGCGTACAGTCTATAAGGACAGAGAATTGGCGGTCGATGATTCACGTCTACCCTGGGTGGGACTTGACTTGAGGGTATTGAAATAATAATAACGTAACGTAATAGTTTCGAATGTTACGCACCAGGTCCTTGGGTGATGATGTAATAGGTAATATATGGACTAAAACACAGGTAAAAACGTAACCTCACGCCTGTAATCCCCGAAGAGGTAGACAGAGGAATGTAGAACACTCCCACGTTTCACTGGTTACGTTTACGTCCCACTATGGAATAGGTGGTGAGCCTATTGCCATGCATCGGGCACATATCCAGACTCCGAACCACTAATAGAAAATCAAAATTAGAAAATGTTGTAGTGTTCGACCCGGGAATCGAACGCGGGACTTCCCGGACGGCTGTCTCACTTGCAACCAACACGACCAACGTGGCAGTCTAAGTTTTTCTTTTTTTGAAATCAAAAAGTGAATCGATATTTTATTTTATGATACCCATTAACTGGTGAAAAGTTGGAGTAAGCATTCCCCTGCCGACATCTTCGGGGATTACAGGCGTGACGTTACGTAATACCTATTAAATATCTTCAGAAGTGAGTAAAATATCTTACCTGTAATGTTGATGCCTCCTGTTTAAACTGCTGGAATGAAATATTTCACCGTATTTCTAGAACTATAAGACTTCAATTTCAGTGATTTCCCTGACTAAGGTCCGAACTGAAATGAATAATTAAACGGATAGGAAATGCCCTTTTCCGGGCCGACCTTTCAATCCTCCTTTAGTCTTATTTGGAATATTATTTGTTATACATTGACAAGGGCCTGAGAAAATATTCCTCGAATTCTGACATCTGTAATCATATTTCATATGATATTAATATTTGATATTGCGCCTCTGTGATATCTTTATAGAAATACTATTGTTCTCATTTGGTTCTCTACATTCAAGGTAAAAAGATATTCTAAAGAATGGGTTATCTGCAACATTAATGGAAGGTAATCATCATCAACACTTTTTTTCACCACTGTTAAACATGGATTTTCTGTCAAATGAGAAGGGTTAAGGTCGTACGTAGTACTACCACGCTTACCAAGGGCGAGTTGGCAGACTTCATACGACGTCAATTCAATGGAATTTATAGAGAAATGTAATGTACTGAGAATGATTTCACTGTGAAAATATTTAAAAACAGAATATTTTATTTACGATACTGTTAGCAAAACGTAACTTCACGCCTGTAATTCCCGAAGAGGTAGGCAGAGGAATGCAAAACACTCCCACGTTTCACCGGTTACGTTTACGTCCTACTATGGAATAGGTGGTGAGCCTA
>DWDT01005975.1:0-10025 GCA_018245595.1 Microceris scylla
GGAAGTTTATTCCACATTTTCCAGGTGCGCGGCAAAAAGGACCGTGAAAACCGAACTGTGGAGGACCACCACAAGTCCAGTTGATGCGGATGAAACCTCAATCTTCGGCGAGTGGTGCGATGGAGGAAGGGAGACACAGGCATTAGGTCGAATAGTTCTCCGGAGCACTCACCATTGTAGAGCCGGTAGAACATGCAAAGAAAGCCCAAATCCCTTCGCAGGCTCAAGTGTTCTAGCCTTTCGATTACCTTTGGGTCGTTGACGATTCGAACTGCGCATTCTGGAACGGAGTCAAATAAAATGAGTTGGTATTTCGGTAGTTGGTACTCCATATGGGGCCTTACTTGGATTTTATACAGCATCAACAGTTGCCCCGCATTGAAGTACCATCTCGCTCTGTTTAGGACGGCCAGCTTTTTGGCAGCTAATTTAGCTTTTCCCTCCAGATGACTCCTGTACTGCACAGTATTCGTTATGTCAACTCCCAGGATTCCGATACTGTCCCCAGCGGTATGTGTGGTTCCTTGGAACTTTGTTACCCTGACAAATGGAGTTTTTTTTAGTAGAAAACACGTGAATTTGTGTCTTCTTAGGGTTACACTGCACGAGGTTTAGTCGAACCCAATCCGAAACCCGCTCCAGAGATTGCTCGACGTCAGGCACAAGTTGAATTTTCTTTTCCTCCAAAAGCGTCCGCCAAGAGGTGCCTGCACGGCTTGTGTAGAATGCGTCCCCAGCACTGTTATCTACATTGTAATATATCTTACTAGATTGCAGTAACATATCATTGATAAGCATGATGAGCAGCGTGGCTGACAGAACAGAGCATTGAGGTACACCAGCGTTCAGTGGTTTCATATCAGAACAACAACCGTCGACAACGACCTTTATATGTCGCTCTAATAAAAATGCGTCAACCCATTTGCATAACCTCTCATGAAGACCGTAGGACGGTAACTTCGAAAGGAGGGCCCTATATAGGCCGGGGTTTGGGCTCGCCACTAAACCCCGGTGAAGCTTTAGAGGCCATTAGGGTCAACAGCATTAAAACATTTAGAAAAAAAAATAACACTATAATGAACCGGTAGCAGCCCACTGTGCAGGCCGTTGGCCCCAGTTAAGGTCGCGGCGCAAAATTTTATACTTAAAAGTAAGTTGGCCTGTAGGGAGTGCGTATGATTATTAAAATCCGCCGCAGAAGCCCTCATTGCGGACGGTAGGTATTGTTATTTTGATTCAGTGGGAGCTTGTTTCGAAACCATCCAAATAATCACGGTTTCTCTCAACCGCAGACTCTTATCCCATGCGGTTTCTAAAGATATGATACGGCCATTATGCTATTTCTATCGGGTTCGGCGTTTGTTGCCGTTACTATTTAACTAGGTCCCAGCCTGTGGAGATCTGCCAGAGTAAAATCTTATTTCATGGGTGATTTATTTATAAAACGGTCACCATGTTATATATTTAAACACAGCTTTGGTTTGTTTATTGATTATCTAATGTTTGTTTACGAATTAAAAACCTCATTCAGCTGATAGTTGGTCGGCGGGGAGCTATTACTATACTTTTTTTCGAATTCACGTGCTGACGTAATGACACTATTATATTGTGCATATAATAATACGATATTAAGAAAAATATCCTAAGTTAATACCATTAATTGGAAGACCACTGTTATACTTCGAAGTAATACATTTTATTTGCGTATTGCTGTTTGCCATTCGTCAGCTAGCTCCCCCGCTTGGTGGCGAGAGGGTGGCGAGAGGGTGGCGTTGAGAAAAATAGGAGGAGCAGAACGGATTTCAAGATATTACTCGGAGAGAGTGAGTTGCGCTAACTACCTAGAGAGTACCTCCTGCGTCTTGGAGTGCGGCTTGAGCCGGAACTGTAGTAAACGGCCCGTCGCGACGGACGGCGCGGCTCGGGACTCATCTAGTGCTAAACGAGGCGTGTAACAGATTTTAGGACGACATGTAATAAAAACCTGGAGCTTTTAAATAGTATATTTGCAAATGTATTCGACTTCAACATCTAAGAAGACGCTAGGGATCTCCGTACACTGCACTCAGCCAGTTGTGTCTCCGTCAAGCAGAAAGTGACGTTAGGCGCTCTTGACCGCGTATCGAGTGAAAGTCGTGTTCAAGGGCTGCCATGTCTTTGTTCATAAATAATTTGCGTAATGTATGTAGTTAGTAAACAAAAGAACGACTCGATTTACATAAAATATATGATTCCGCATACCGATAGCTATTACATAATAGTCTAGTGGGCGGATGGCCGGTCCGCCGCTGCCAATGCACTCGCCATTTTCAACCCTATTTCATTAATAAAGGAAAATTATATAGAGCGTACTACCTACTCATTAAACGTTGATCTTTTTTTATAAATTTCTTTTGATACCTGGCGACGGCTCGGCCGTCTGCGGGTTCAAGTTTGTTGATGTTTTTTGTGAACATTCCGACAATAGCTGATCGTAACAACACATTTAAAAGGATATTCTAAAATCCCAGAGCAACCATTCCTAGCTATGAACCGTAATCATTTTGCAACGCGTTGTAACTACTTTAGAAATAAAGATAATTTCGACCATTCTTCTTCTTAATAAATTAAACTCGAAAATTACTCTGATACGTTTTCTCTCCAAACAGTCTTATTGTCTACATTAGAATGTATACCAGTGCTAGCTTGCACCCTGCTAACGAACACAGATGAACTCCGATTTTTTAAAATTTAACCCCTAAAAGGAAAAACAAAATTTAAAAAAAAGTGTGTGCGACTCACACACGATAGAAGTGAAACTTCAGTAAATCGACAAAAGAATGAAATGAATACCTATATATAACGAGGGTAAGATAATTACAAAGTTTATTAGATTAAAAAGTATTTTGATTAGTTTAAAAGGATATTTTATATTTCATTTATTTTCAATCGTACTGTACTAATAATAGTGATTTAGTTTATTGCCTTAAACAGTGTGTAATGGTAACTAACTATACAAGCAATATAACGATAATGGCACCGTTAAGCTTTGCTAACATGCCATGTGGATCCCGAAGTGCGCAGAATTTTAATTGTAAGTTTTCAATTACTATAAGATACTAAAAATACCTAGTAGTAATTTGTTTTCAATTTTCATTTTATTTTTATATTTTTCGTTGTAGTCGTTGTAGTGTAGTAGTTGTATTGAGTCCCATGTTCAAGGATTCTCAACTTTGTTTGTGACCGACTGCAAGTTTAATAAATATTTATCATCATCATCACAAAACATACAAAATTATATCATTGACACTGTTATGGTTTCACTATTGGACATCAGTAACATTTCGGGTCGGCGAGGGTTATAGAGGGCGATCTTAGTGTGCTTATAGGGTTCGCATTGTCTTTTTTCTTTTTGGTATAAAATTTGTTTCTTAATTTTATTTTTTGATACTGTTTTACAATGTACGGAGCATGTTACCTAGAAAAATATCAACCCTTTTATAATCCACTACTATTCGCGGGTCTCTCAAAATGAGACGGATTAGTATCACACTGAATCTACCGCGTAGACTAGGTGTAAGTGGAACCGTCGATTGCATGTTGCCAACATCGGAAGCATGATTGCCGTTAGTTATTAATGCACCAGATCGGGCTCGGCGGAGCGATTTGAGTATTTATAGAGCGGATTGGAACTTGCTGTATGCCTGTTATGGTAAACATGAAGCTCTCCTAATTAGTTCGATGTTTCAACACTTCTTTATTAATGTCTTTTTACCTATATACCGGTTTAGGAGTTTTAGTGTTTCCACATTAGTATCGATAATTGTAATTTACGAATTCAGACGATACAAGCATAGATTATTGCCTATAAAAATAAAATAAAAATAACAAATCGTAACACCTCATCTACATTTCCCTAAAGGGGTGGGGTGAGGAGTGTAGTTCATTCCCACGATCCATCGGTTATGTTATATGTATGTCCCATTTAATATGGGGTGAGTCTATGTACATACAATACATCGAGTACGAATCCGAGTTCCGTGCTACTATTGTTAATGTCATGTTGGTAAACTGAACAATACCTTGTCCGAACTAGGACTGGAACACGTCCTGCGTTCTCTCGCTCAACAGTGGCTGCAACCACTAGGTACACTAACGAGGCGAGCGAACGATGTAATGCGTTTAACAATGAAAGTTTATCAGTTAAATAATAAGTATGAATATCATCCTTGAATAATGAACATCATCATTGAATCGAAGAGGTATTTTCAAACAGTCCTCCTTCGAGAACCATATATTACCGTGCATCAGCACTTAATACGTTCCGGAACATAAGATCTGAATGATTTATTCACTTACAGTACGAAGCCGGAGCTGTAGCTGCAAGCATCAGTGTAATAACAGACGAGGATATTTTCGAGCGCGCATTTCGTTTCCACTTGGACTCGCTTTCATCTTCTAGATTGGTTAAACCCCACAATAATATACATAGATACACGTAACTTCATTTGTTGTTTATTACGGGTATTTTTCAAAATGTTGCAAAAGTAACTGCTGCGTATGCTGATGACTTGTTTCGGCAAGGTTGGCTTATAAAAGGCTTAGAATTTAATCCAGCACTCTAACCCTCTAGGGTTTAAATCGTAATACTTCGACCCTTATCTATACTTCTATACTAATAATATAAAGCTGAAGAGTTTGTTTGGTTGATTGTTTATTTGAACGCGCTAATCTCAGGAAATATTGGTCCGATTTGAAAAATTCTTTCAGTATTAGATAGCTTATTTATCGAGGAAGGCTATTCGATTATTCGATATTCAAATTCAACTTCATTTATTTGCATATTAAATGTAGTCTAATTAAGTTATTAAAGAACATCGTTGTCCATACATTTAGCCAAATATGACATGCAAATATTTACAATTATGCGGTATTACAACTTAAATGTGTAATATTACTATATAATACAAATGTCAAACAATTTTAATTTACTCCAAGTATTCCGCTATATTATAGTAAGTTTGATTTAATAGATATTTTTTAGTCTTAATTTAAATGTTGTGCATGTCAAAATTTTTAGCTCATTAGGTAATTTATTATAAATGTTAACACACATTCCATAAGCACTTTTTCGGAGCAAGGAAGTACGCTGTGGTTCTCCGAGTACCAGTCGCTCGGGATTTCTGTGATTGCGCAGATACACTTGGTCAGCTGTTTTAAATAGGTGCTTGTAATTTCTGACAAACAAACATGCCTCTAATATATACATATCTGTGATCGTAAGTATATTAAGCTTTTTAAATAACGGCTTACATGACATCAGGAGCTGCGCCACATATGGCCCTAATACACTTTTTTTGTGCTAGTAATACTCTACTGTCATGACAAGAGTTTCCCCACAATAAGAGGCCATATCGTATATTGTCTGCTACATAGCCACGATAAGCAGCCAGCGCTGTAGGTACTTAGCACAGCTGTTTCGCGTATTTTGGCTAATGCATAGCTGACTTTATTTAATTTATTACATATTATGTCGATATGTTCTTCCCAATTTATTCTAGAATCCATTGTAATACCTAAAAACTTTGTGTGTGTTACTTCATTTAATGATTTGCCGTCATAGTTAATGTCTAACCTAAAATTTATCTTGTTTATTTTGTATATAGGCTATATAAAATCACGCTAAGATAAATAGGAGAGGAGTAGCAATAAAAAACATTGCGACAACGGCAAAATTTAGAACTAAAAATATCGTATACACAGAAGTAGGTACTTTAAAAAAAGGTTCTTTGTATTAAAAACACTTTTATGTTTTCTTAATTAATTTCTAAATAAAAAATTCCACGCGGACGAAGTCGCGAGCACATCTAGTTATACATATGTATGTAAAGGTATTACAATTGATGCGCAATGCAGCCTTCGCGGATTCGTCCAGCGAATCTATTGCACGATACGAGCTAGTTGGAATTCATCCTTGATTTCTATTCACATTACAGCAAAATTGAATAATCTCAATACAACTGTTAGTTCTGTAATATGTTAATACGTTAAACGCCGTTCTGGTAATAGGTATGCTAAACGCGTAAACATTTTTTATACCTATCAGCATAAAACGACATTGGCATTTCTAATTTGTGGGACAGCCTGTTATTACGTTGTCTGCGACAGCCGTCTGCTAATTGGCGATTGTCTGAGTGTCACTAATATTCATAAATTCTGGTAACCATCAATATGATTGTCAATGGTGATTGCAAATACAAAAAAAAATATTGCAATATTGTCAGCGTTTCGGTGTAAATACATATATGTATGCGTAGTCTATATAAACACCGCCGGCCATATAAAAGATGGCCAGCGCTATTTTTAAAAATTGTAACGGTATTTACTTGACATCTTGAGTGGCCTACCAATCAGGAGGTACCTATCGGTGCTTGTCATACTCATGTGTTGTGTTACACATAATTAGCAGTAAATATACATATGTTAGTGATTCAGGGGCTCCTGTGATTCATTATTACGAGACCGTTATTAGAAGATCAATAAATCACGGCACTTATTAATTTTTTATTTCATATTAAATCATATCAGGTGAAGACGCAGTATATTTTATTCTTTTTTATTCATGAACATAAACTTTACGCCAATGTAGGTTTCAACTGGCGCGCATCATGTGACGCTTGGTTTATATTATACAGTTAGCATGCACACTCGAGTTTTCTTTGTCGTGGGCAATGTCGTCATTGTTCCTATAAAAATGGCAGCACTGTTGCCTAGATGACAACACTATCGTCACTGACATCTTATTTTTAAATAAACGTTCTTCAAGAGATATCGATTCTATTGGTAGGACACTTCGCATTTTCGAGTTTTAGTTAGACTTCCTTGAGAGAAAGTTCAGGTTACATTAAACAATCAGTTGATCTTGTGGGAAGTGTTTATTTACCAAAAACTTGCACATAATAACTATGACTGAACGATTATACTTGCAATTATGAAATAACTGATTGCAGAGTAACGACTCAGAAGAAAGCCTCGTCTTAGTCGTAAAGAAACAGCCCTCTATAAGATATGAGCTATTTGTGTAAATAGGCACGAACAGCTCTATTAACTTGCACAACAATCTAAAGAAAGTAGTTCCAGCCACAACAAATCAATCTCGCAACAGCCAACGTTGCTGTTCACGCACAGTTTTTTACCATGCACATAGAACTTTCCATTCCACAACTTTGTGGAGTCACCTTCTTCCTTTAAAACTGGCAACACAATCACAATTTTTATAGTGTTCAAAAGCTGTAAAGACCTATTTACTGTGCCCTTGTTACCGCTATTCCATTTTCAAATAATCAGAGCACAGTCGAGTAGGGTTTTACTGATATGCGACAGAAAAGAATATTGGTATATTAGATATGTTCCTTAATCCTCTAGTTTGGTAAAGACGAAGCACTGTAACTATTACAGCGGCTCAGTTAAAATGTAATAGTTAGATATATTGCAATCATTTAATCGCATAAAGATTGCTAATACTTTACCACGCTCCTATACAAGGATCATCCAATTTGGTGAAAACTACATTTTTCTCATTTGAGGTTAATGAAAATCGTCAGCATGCCATATCGGATGTGAGAGAGGCTCACCTAATTACACCGCGCGTCTACAACGAGCTTAGCTGTGAGTACTTGTAGCGTGAATATTTCTGCTCTTTCATGTTTCTAAAGTCGAGGCGACATTTCGCTTAATTTAAATCTCCTATAAAGTAATAATGGTTCTAACATATAACGCTCATTCGATTGGGCATACCACAAGTAAAATGTCTTAAGTAGGTAGGTTACAGTCCCGGTACTGAGTAAGGTGTTTTCATATAATTATTACAACTCTTATTTTAAAATGTTACTGAATTTGACTGTAGCATACGTTCAATAATTTTTTCTCGGTTTAGATACTCATCCAAAAATGAATTATTTTAACGAACCTGGCATCTTCTCTTGTCTTTCTCTCTATTCGCCCACTTCTGTAATTAAATAAGGAAAAAAATATACAGATAAAATGAAGTATGACTATTAGAAAATGAGCCGTTTATAAACAAATAGTAGGTATTTTGTCTGTAAATATTGAAATAATTGATATTTATAAATGGTGCCCGTATCCGACTACATCCTGTAGCAGGTATGTATCTGTTGCATTCACCAATTTGGCCTTACCAAAGGCAGATTGGGAATGATGACGATGAAATGGCCCATACCTGGAGTTAGGATGTCGCACATCAATACAGGGAAATCATTAATTGAAAATGATCATCTGTTAAACAGAATACAGACACGATAGCGTTGCTTAGAGAGGAGCTACATATACATATATCCAACCTTTGGACAGATACAGATGATATATTATATGTATATACATATAACGTAGTACGCAGAGCTCTGTTGGCATTCTCTCGGTGAATAATACGTTGTGTTCTTTTCGATAAATCTCCAGCAGAATCATAACACTCCAGATCGAGGATCGGCGTAACCTAGTTGATGAAACAGTTTATGCCGCAAACCACGGACCCATAATTTCAATTAAATTGCAATTTACTCGAATGTGGCGCGATGAAGTCAATTCCAAGTGACGCAAGGGCGCAAGTTAATTTACATGACACAAGTGTTGCACACTCATATGGATTTTCATCTCCGCACATACCTCAAGTCAGCAATGATGTTTTTATGCAGTTTTGATTTATCTAGCTAAACGCGTGTATGCAATGTTTTTTATAATTATTTACTAGTGTCCGACCGAAACAGGTTTTTCAGCCGAAAACGAATCTTCAGCCTCGCTCTCAGTTTCGGCCGAAACCGAAACTTACTTAAACATGTTTAATATTTCTATTGCATGCTGAAATAAAGTGTATTTAAAATCTTGCACTACTCATATTACAAAGCATACAGTGTCCTTTACGATCACAGAATTTTTTTACACATTTATTTGCATATTTTGGTTATACCAACAGTTAAACAGAGTTAAATAAAGTAAAAAAACAATTATCAAAGTACGTAACAAACATTTTTTTTAAGTCATGAACATGGATATGCCATTTGTCCCGGATTTATAAAATTTTGGACATTCCTTTTGTATTTATATTCGTATTATAGTTTATTGCAAATTAAAAACAAATTCATGCTCTTTTATTAAGTCACCACGGGCGATAATGACTGACAGGTTTTTATTCGCACGAACTATACGAGTACCTACCTACCTACGCATTCCCAGACTGTTAAACCAAATTAAATAAATAAAGGTCACACACAGTAAAAGTAGCATCTACCTACTTAATCGTTTGGTTTGTAAACAATGTTAAAATAACAAATAAGGATACAGAATGTAAATTCAACAACAGTTACGTATAAACACGCAAATTCAAGGAAAATTAAACTCTGAATCGAATATACCTAACCTCTTTTATTTGGCGTTTAAAAATAAAACTCAACAAATCGAAGTTCAATATCTAATAATTGCCACTGATATGAAATAAATTATAACGTAAGTACTGATTTAAAAAAAAGAAACACCAATTCACTTATGTGCAAAACATAACTTTAACTCAATGCGCATACAGCGATGAACGGCTGCGAATGGTTCGGCCATTTTTTGGCCGAAACCGAAACAAAGGCCGAAACTAGATTTCTTGGCCAAAACCGAAACGGAAACCGAAACCGAACCTTCGATCGGTCACTATTATTTACAAAATTTGTTGCAGTAGACCTAATCAATTGAAGGAGTTGTATCGAAAAAAACTATCATAAAGAATTTTATATGCCTAAATATTGTACTTGATGGGCAATTTTGTCATATCCTATACACATGCAACGAGCGATATGTGAGATACATTATTTCTTTACCATTGTGGATCGAGGCTTTGCGTTGCACTCGTTAATTTTCAACTAAACAACTGCACATAAAATATGTAGTTGTCTTACCATTTTTTTTTTGTTTACGAGGGGGAAACCTTCAGAAGGTACCCGGCATCCTGGGAGTGATACCGGGTTATGTGGGACTTTTACCGCACT
>DWDT01005976.1:0-10025 GCA_018245595.1 Microceris scylla
AGATTTATGCCCATCATTTATTTACTTAATATGATATATCGTGTAACTACGTGAATAGATTCGCGTCTGACATGATTAAGAGGTAGTTGGCGGATAATTTACAGTTTACCAGTATATAATAATGTATAGCCCAAACAAAGGCGTCATTAGAGCCACTCAGGATCCATTCAGTTAAAGGAATCAGGGCACAGAAGTGGGATTGAAGTAATAATAGCAGCTGGTCTCTGAAATTTTTTTATTTCTCTCGTACGTTATAAAGATTATACCAATTTCTTCTATGTACCATTTCTTTTTTTTGTGTATTTTGAGAACTATACTATAATTGGTGCGTTGATTTCATTATTTTTAATACAATTATTATTACATCAATAATTAGTTATGCCAGTATTTATGTTGTAGTAACAAATTGTGAATAAATGCTCTTCTAACAATTTATTATTAAACAAAAATAATGGCTGCTGTTATTTCTGTAGCGTGGAAAAGATTATATTAATAATAACCTGCCACAAAAACGAATCTACAAAAACTAGCCAACAAACCTGACGGAATCCTGGTTGAATAAAACATAACCAGCATATGGTATCCGAAAAGGGGCCTAACGAAAAAAAAAGTATACATTCACACAGAAATTTATAACACGTCAAATCTTCGGAGAAATGGTTTCCTCCAGATAGAGACGTTATTTTTATACAAGTATAGAATTAATTGTGCAGTCTTTGCCGCATCTGCCGCTTCCATTGTCCCTTTTTTTCATCTCCGATCATCGCTTATAGAAGCATGTTTGTGTACCGACAGGATTCATTCGAATTAATTATGTAAAGCGACCTTACATATCGGATTCGCTCATTAAAATTCATGTAATCGATACTATGTTTATCGATAATTATCCGAATACCTAATTCCGAGATACGACGCTCGTGTACTGCTTACGCCTGCCACACACCCGTGTTACTGATACCGATCATCGTAAACCATTGATAATGAACGTCTCGAGAGCGATTGCTTATATTACATTTCAATTACCATATAAAATATATGTACAAGAACCATGAACCACGGATGAACGCAACGCCGCTCCGATAATCATCTAATCAGTGATCGTTCAATAACTTTTATTTCAAGTCTCCAGTCGATCAACCTTACAATCCAAGCGATATGGGCTCCAATGAGTCGTGAATAAAGCCCACAGTGCCGTGTATGAATTTACAGATTTCAAATGGAATGTCACGAATTATCTCACAGGGAACCGCGTCCACTATTACCATCATGTCATGTGTAAAGCAGAACGAACAATTGAATTTGATGTTTAATTTCATTTCAATGCAGTCGCTTTCTGCTCTGCGTAATTTTGATTTCATATACGTTTTTGTTTTAACATGAGATGTCGGAGACGCCAATGAGTACACGTAACTGAGATTCAGAACGCAGGACGATGTTGCCAGAGACGTCAATGCTGCCGATGTTCGGGAAGTCGCCACTCGAAAAAATAAAGCAGAATACGTTGCGACTGTTACGTGCCCGGCGGTACGTGGCTTTTTTATTCGTGAACGAAATAAAACCGCGGTCATTGGCTCATCTACATCTATTGTTTAGAGCAAATTAAAAACACTTTTCATGTCCGACATAGACGAATGCGGACATCGTTTCATCGATTCACTCTTTCCCCCGATGGCCATAAAACGTTTAAAAAACTTTACAACATAATTAGATACAAATGTTAAAGCGGACAGATTGACACGATTTATAATGAAGCCTTATGCCATAATAAATTGTATCAGGGACAGTAAGGTTTTGCGGAATGAGTAAAAAAAGCGATTGAAGAAAACAAAGCGCATAATGAATTAAACAACATAATGAGCCGTCGATTTGGGATCGGGGATCACGGACACCTGCGAAGGAACCGAAACGTCTTCATTAAAAATGAAAGGAACAGGTGCTTTAAGATTATTGGTTGTTGGAGTCAATAAACTGCTAGTTATACATATACTGGAATAAAGTTGCGTCAGACGGATAATGATTTTATTATTTTATGAACGTTATTCGTTGTACAGAATGCTAACAATTGTTCTTCATCACTTGAACTTGTATACTGGATTAACCTCGAGATATCGATTTTGTTGAGGCATTTTGATGATCTTGTAAGTATATATATGTTTTTTGTTTTGCTTTTTGGACATTTCCAACAATTATCTCAAATAATCATATTTTATCATTCTTTTTAATACACTCATAGTAACAATTAATGAATAATTATGGACAAGTATGATAAACATGTTAAACATTCGAAGGTATTTCTCGTTTTATTGCAAATATTCGTAGTAACATTTTTATTATTCCAAAAAGTCTGTCACAAGACACAGAATCTCGGCGCCTAATTTTCCGACGACGTTTACAAAACCCGTTTCTAATTACACTGTCTTTTTAACCTGCACTATTTACGAAGTCACGATCCCGGTAATTGTTTCGCTGGGCCGTTGACAGGCACCCCGGGACGCAACGATTGGCGGGAATCTCGCAAGATGGCGGACGACCTCGCCTGACCCATCCGTCAAGCGAAGACGGAACATCTGTTTAACATGTCCGGCTGGCAGCTAATAAACGCACTTTTGAATTTTGGTTCAGAGAAAAAGAATTGCGTTGACAAGCTGGAGGTCGGATTTATGGGTTACGGATTTGAATTTGGAACGTTCGTTTGTAATTATCGTTGATTTATATCCGCTAATGTCATTTGTCGTCGGATTTTATTAACAAACACGGTAAGTTCATTTTCTGGGAATTCATATATGTAGTATGTTTCTGGTGTGCCCGTATTAGTATGACATTTGTTTCTAACTTAAAAAAATAGTCCATAATATTACGGCTACTTTTTAATAACCAAATACATACTTTTACCCACGTGAATAAACGACACAAATTTAAGGAAATTATTCAATTTGACTGTTACCGAATGCAAGAACAGATTGTACGATATCGTTAGCAAAAACAAAACGAAAAGAAACATAGTGAGTGATCTGACTTTTAAAGTTAATATAAAAGGTTATAATGGCCAGCGCCTCAGGCACGCAATTTCCGTTTAGCTTCCGAAATACAGCGAGAAATATAGGTACTGAAAAACAATTTGTGCAACTTTGGTCGTATAACAGTTGATTGCTGCGCTTGTTTATAAACAAAACTTTGATAAATTACCAAGTAGTTTTCTGGATCCTACAATTTATGTATTCATATTATATTTTCGTATGTGTCAAATTTTGCGATGACAATAAGTCCGAATCGGATCCGATACCCGCACTGGCACAAATTGAAACGAGGACCCAAGTATTATTTCCGAAATGAAGAGATCGATGACGTATATGAAGAAAATGATGAATGTAAAATATATTGTCACATGAAATCTTTACGTAATGATTGATTAAGTTCTCATTTAACATACGGTGCTATCTGCCTACCCTATTAAGGACCTTAGCTTACGATAGAATAATAATAGATTTTTTTAGTAACAGCATTTGTAATAATCAGTTTTTATCCTAGGAATGAGATACGAAATGACGTCATTTCAGTTTTCGAATTGTTTAGACTATTTATATTTATTAGTACTTTATGGCTTTTAGTACTGCTAAACGTAAGGCTTTACCATCTGAAGGTTTTGTTACGAAAGAAGACCACCAAAATAACACGTCGGTGTTTTTTTTGTCTCTCTTGGTGTTATTTAAAACAAGTGAACAAAATGGAGTTTTGCGCTCCTATTTGCGCAAAAAACCCTTTAGCTCTACAATATCCCGAATCATACTGGCGGGACAGTCGCTTGAGGCTTCTCAATGTGCGTTGTTAATGAAATACGCAACAAATGCCGTGTAACTTCGATTAACTTCTTGTAAGTATAGCTTGTATATGTTTACAAATGATGGCGTGTCCAACAATACTCCCAAAACGTCCTATTTGTTACCCTTGTGACATTATTCAGGTCAGGGCTTGGTAACTGTTTGCGACCGTGGGTAACAATGTCGTGCTTTATAATCGTTATTTATAACAGTTAGGTATATTGCATCAGGATATTTACTTATAAAGGCAGTAGGAACGTTGTACCATGGAATTCTGTGTATGACCCCGGGGTTCTGACATAAATTCTATTTTGCACTTTAAGCAATTATGCCCATTTTACAATTATTGATTATATTATCACTTGCTGCGACGTTGAAGGAAAATATCGGGAAACCTCCACCAATTAGAGATGTCTATAATGCTTTAAAAGATATGACATACGAGTATGCCATCCGTGCTTAGCCAGCGTGGCAGACAATGGCTTTAAAGTTTTTGTTCTAAGAGCAGTAGTATTCTTGTAACAACATAAAGGTAAAATATTTTGTATGAAGTCAAAAATAATTGTAGGTGCATACAATTAAAAATATATTAATTATAAATCTCCCAAGGTTATATTAATACAGTTTATATTCTTTTATTACAATAAATAATTTAAAAAAAATTAAATAAAAATTCTGTTAAACACCTGTTTCACTTCAAAAAAATTTACTGCAATGAGTAGGTACAATGTACTTTATAATATATACATTATGTGTTCTATGTGTGTCACTGAGTGTGTGTGCGTGTTTCAATGTTAATGATAATAATTTGAATATGAGTTGTTGATTCTCCTTGCCGCGAATTTCTGCGTGTCAGTGGATAAAAGTAAAATAAAGCCGAAGCCGTCTCTGACTGGAGATAAGAAGGCTGCTCTCGCCACTTAGTTTTATATCGATTTGCGGCTACACCAAGACTCATCTTCTTTTTTCTCTTTTTTTTAAGTAGAAACAGTAAGTACGCGCCATTTATTATTGTAAAATTGTATCAAAATTACTTCGATTCACAGTGAAATATTCTAGAAGGTAATAATACACTTTGGAATTTTCAAAACGCAACGTAATTTCTCGTCTGCAATCCTCGAAAGACAAGGCAGGGGAGGCATAGTACCTACGTTCCCACGTTGGACCAGTTACGTTTACGACGTGTACGTCTCAACATGGAATAGGCGGTGAGTCTAATGCCATGCACCGGGCACAGATTAGACGATTTTATTTTTGATTATACACGTAATTCCAACTATGCTGTAAAATAGCTATGTACTTTGTCCGTTTTCTTCTTTTTCCGAATGCTATAAGCACACCTTGGGCTATACTGTGCATTTCTTATGATAGGTATGAGTAAATTTGTAATTGATTAGTACTTGACTCGTTGTTCAGATGGGAAACAGAGTTACTTGCGAGCTTAAAAGACTATTTGATACCATTAGCTAGTTTTTTAATTACATCATTAATAAGAATAAACATCGTTTGAAAATTAAATTTTTGATACATTGTCTACATTTACGTGGGTTAGATCCAATACTATTTATCTAACTATATGTTATTATTATTGAGTACCCAAATACCCTCACAGACTTGCGGTGCTTCTTTCCCATTCATCACTGTCCTCATCTTGTGTGTCAATGTTAGTTACCGTATTCCTCCGAAACGGCTTTACCGATTTTTACCTAATTTTATATGCATATTCAGTAGGTCTGAGAATCGGCTACTATCTATTTCTCATACCTCTAAGTGGTAAGGATTGTACATCCCTAACGTTTTTTTTTTAATTTTTGAACAACATTTTTTATTTTTATTTTTTTATTAAACAGCATTTAGAAATACATAGGTACAACCCTAAATTCTGATCCTTTGACAAACAACCCTTATTTTTTAAAAGCCAAATTAGTACTTCGTGTAATAATATAATAAATGTAGTACAAATAGTAGTACAGTACTACAGTAGTAGATCTACAAAAACCAACTTGATTGAATATGTCTATCTCCTACTAATAACCCACGGTAACCATTTTTTCACATGTTACAAAAAATAATGGATTAATTATTTGCGAAGCTATTTTAAACAATACGGTATCATTTTCGGGGGGGGGAGTAAGAGGTTCCAACCACCATCTCTAGAGTCCAAATCAAACTCACCTGCACGTGGTGCACCCTGCTATAACAGACGAGGCTTTGGCGACCGGCTGATTGCCGTATAGCGCAGCCTAAATAGGCGCGGCTAAATGCCCTGGCCGCCGACGGGCAGCAGCGTCGGCGGTACGAAAAGCTGTGCCATACGAAAAGCTAATTTCCAACCCGCATGTCCAGCGTGAAGATTACGGGCATAAGCCCCCTTTTGGGGAGGCCTATGTCTGGCAGTGGACTGAGATAGGCTGATGATGATGATGATGACCATATCATTTTCCATGCAATAAAATACTTTAGTTACGTTGGGTATGTACCTAATGTAGATTAAAACGGTCCTTTACAGAATCTCATTAAAATGAAAATGTTAACAGATAGCAGGGATTTAAGATGCGAGGGTAAAGAAACAGATTGTTAGGCGGCACGAAGTTCGCCGGTCAGCTAGTATACTCGTATGCATGTATGTTTATTTAAATAATAAAAATAATAAAGATTGCATACACATTTTGGGTGCCACACTTGGAAACTATTAGTGAATTGTGCAAAATTTTATATTCTCACATTTTGTTTTACAGTCAAATTTACCTGAGTTTTAATTATGCTTTAACTGGAAATGTTAACAATTTAGTTGGATCTCGTTGCAACGAGTCAGAAAAATATAAATGTCTCGTACATTATGGTTTTTAGGCGTAGGTCACCTACTTGGGAGAGTAACGATAAGAAATGCAGTCATTTAGAGATATCCTACAGTATCCCATGTAACCTGAAGTCGGTAAGTTAGGAAAAAAATATTGTTATTTATATTGACGTTTCTTATTAGTAATATACCACTATTGACAACCTCTTGGATATTATTACAAGTTCTAATATTACAGGTACATTTTTCTGTCATAGTTCATTCATCATGACGACCAGTGCATCGCTGTTGTAAATATTACGTATTTACGACTTTTCAGCTGCCATAAAACACTTAAATACACCAGCTTTATGGCCCTTGTCTGCTTATTCGTTGCACGTAAATTGCTTGCGTTGCAATATTCTTCGATCGTATATTTTACGAGCGGCATTGAAAACTGTAGAATTTGCCAACCTTTTTGTTATGACGTCATCCTAATCACGGGGACATCTGGAACAAAAAAAATTGATTATATGGCAATTTAAAAAAACTACTTTTAGGCATGCGTGTAAAATTTGGGATGAGCTTTTCTCTCTGGTCTTGTTAAAAAGCTAAGACATAGGGCTCTTTTGAAAGACACGAAGGGGTTTTTTCTTGTACTCGTAAGTCGTCTAAATATTGATATCGGCGACTAGTTATGTTGCAAATGACTATAGGTAACGAGAACCAATTATAATTAAGAGACTAGTCTGCTTGTTTACTAAACAATGTATATGCGAAATCTATTATCAGGGGACATCCATAAAAAATGTTTTAATTAAAGAAATAGCCTGCCAATACGTGATTGGATACACATACAAAAATGATGTATACACACTAAACAAAATAGCGTCTCAGTGCTCAACATGATACATGATCACCAGGAGAACTAGTACAGAGCTCTACCGCTGGATCTACTTTTATATCCAGTGCGCGTCAATATAACATTTTTATTCAGCTTTGCCCATTGCATCATGCTCTGGAATTTTTTAACTTAAACTCATTGCACATTTTTATTATTACGACTAAATTTTGAATACTTTCATTGAATATTAAAGTTGTGTATGTTTTAATTCAAAGTTTTTTTTGATGATTTTTCTTTGAACGCTAAAATATACACAGGGTCGTTCAAAACACAGACTGCGTAAATTAAAGCAGTAATACAGGTTTGTGTCTTTGTTGCATCTGGACGCATTGGTGCGTCGACGCGGTGGTCTTGCAAGTAACTCGAATGTTTTACCTAGGTACTCATTAATAATTTCCAGAGCAAAGTAAATCCATTTAAAAAGAGTAAACTGAATTGCATCCGATTTAATAATAGTATAGAATAGATACGTAGTGAAACCAAAGTTGGATGTCGTGAACTACTTGTATTGGAGTGTGATCGTTTGTTCAAGATTACATAGTCAGTCTAGATGCTTTCACAATATTCTATTTTTGATAAAGAAATGTTATGTTCAAATAATGACAAGCTAAGCTTTACTCTTTTACCGTCAACATCATTACGAGTTGCGGTAAAAACATCATCTGTAATGATTCCACTTTCAATCCCTTCACACGTTATATCTTATACCTGGAAGATGGATTCATCTCAACCAATTTCTAAATTCGTTTCATCTCTGTCGTTTACGTAAGATTTAGTATGTCCATCCTGCTCCATCTTAGAACTTTATGCGGTCGAGATCTGGGCAAACAACATACGCTCTGAATTAAGCAATTATGGTTAATTTCGAAACTCCCCATGGCCAAGTCGTGTCGGGGAATGTGTTATTTTGTATCGTAATTTGTGAGAAGGCATCCGCTTGAGCAGCTGTAAATTATATACCAAATATGGGTAATTTTTAAGTGGTGAGTTAGTACTACCGCGAACGTTACGCTTCGGAAATCTCGAGTGCTACAAATAGATGAAATTGATGTTAAGAGTTGCAGTCACGAGGATTTTGGGACAAAGAAAAGTTTGAACGTTTTTTACGCAAAACACAAATCGAAAATGCATAGTTTTATAAAATAAATTGTTGGTATCATCCACTTTAAAGTAATATTTTTCTTTGTAACTCTTAAATTGGGTCTTGCGATTGAACTAATATTTATTGCTTAATGCAGTCCATTAAAGACGATGTCTCTAATAGGTTGGAGCTCCTACTGAGTTCAGTCACACGTGTTTGATCATTGGACTCTTATGTTTGAACGTTTGGTGTTTGTATGTATGTATGTATTTATACCAGCTAGACATGTATTTAGAGTTCATGATAGGAAGATTTGTTTTTCACGCTGTGTATGGACATAGTTGTGAAAGTAAGACTTTGTTTAACCGATGAGGACAATGTGTCATTCAATAAAAGATCTTACGAGAATATCTTCAATTCATTGTTCGTCGGGAAAGTTGCTTAGTTTTTACAAACATGAAAATCAACATATCTTAATTTCAAAAAGAGGGGCGGAAAAAGTAATGTCTCATTTAAATTAAAACGCTTTCCATCAAAACTCTACTTTTAGTTATTCTACATATATTTTATTCATCATTAAACTGGAGGATCACATTAGAAAGTCGACTTACTACTTCACCCACAAAAAAGTAAGATTCCACATTCCAAATTCTACCGACGTAGTGATTAATATTCCGGCTCTCGGATGACAATTGTTTACAATGTAATACGATTAGATGTTTCTATATCAATAAATAACTGTAATGAATAGTAAATGATAATGAGAAGCTTTTAATAGAGGATTTGTGTTAGAAGAGAAAATGACAAATAAGTAAGGAAATTCTTCAACCTATTTAAATATGTTACATTAAATTGTATCCATCACTGACAAGGCATAATGCATTCTGACATTACAACCACCACTCTCATATGAACATCGAATCGAATTATATTCGAAAATCTCATTCCACCGTTCGTTCCCAAAAGAAAAAGTGACCGTTGGATTCTAATTTTGAAATCATAACGACAGAGTGATTAATATTGTTGGCGCTTGAATGACACTCGCGTCAACGGGCTGTAATACGATTGGACGTTTCTATATAAATTAAAACACCGGGTGGAGCCTATTGGTATAATTAAAAAGCGGAGATTATTATCGCCCGGCCAACCAGCCATGAGCCAGGTTTCCGGTGCGTAATTGTTAATAGGGCATTTTAATGAATAAATAACATTGTTTTCCTGTGAAAGCATGCGGTCAAAAGGGTGATTATATTTTTTTGTATATTTCATTACAATGAATACAATGGCGTTTTCTTGAGGCCAGTTGAGTGACTATGTTGTAATTTTTAAATACGGTACGATTTTATTTTTATTAAGCACCTTAGAGTTTATAAAAAAAAATATTTTCTAAGGTGTGTGAAGTCTGCCAACCCGCACTTGGCCAGCGTGGCAGACTATGGCCTT
>DWDT01005977.1:0-10025 GCA_018245595.1 Microceris scylla
AATAAAAACTAATAGAGCTTTAAAAAAATCCGTAACGTCATGCTTGTAACCCCCGAAGAGAGGAGTATAGTACACTCTCAAGTTTCACATAATAGAGTCTTACTGTGATTTATTTGGGCAGAAATTTATCTATATATTTTCAATCTGATCTTTAAATGCTTCTTTCTCTAAATATTGACTTCGAAAAATTTCTAAGTACCAAGTGTTTCTTCCCAGGATTAAATCTCTGTCCATAAAGCTACACCAAACAAAATCAGTTCAGCAGTTTTAACACGAAAACGTAATAAAAGGACAGGAGAAGCGAGTTTCGTGTTTATATTTTTAATACGACTTAGCAAACTGTAGGGTTTCGTTCCTAATTCAAGTATTTTGTGTCATCACGATAGGACCCTTGCAGGGTAAGCAAAGAGTACGCGGTGGCATATATCGCTATCTTTGCAAGCCTGATGTGTGTTTCCTATATGTTTATTGGCCTCAAGTACGCATGCCGGCTTCGGCATTTGAACATTTTCGTTAAATTTTTTCCATAAGCAAGTATGAACACTAGAGTAGAACGAGAATATGAACAAAGTCAGCAGAAATATGAGCATGTCTCAATGATAAAAGTATGATACAATAATAACATATCGGACAAAAATAAATAAATGTGTTAATCGAAAACAATTCCTTTGACAACATAACAAGGAAATGTTAATAGTAAAATGTATAATGAAATATAAACTTTTTTATATGGTAAAATGGGCAACGAAAATATAATGGTTTTTATGGATACTCGCCTATGGTAGCAGTCATGAGCCCATTTGTGGGATACATATAACTTCTAAAACTGCTAAAGGCCTATGGGCGCTTCAGTTTAGTTATAAAGACCCGTAGCGTGCATTATTAAAGTTAGGTGAAACTGCTATCACAACGTCACAAGGCACACGAGCCATGAGTATAGGACACAGGATGAGGCCTCAAATAATAATGGTCGTGCTCATTATCATAAAAACATAAACCTTTTATCCATATAAATCAGGACGTGGAGAATCCACACAGAACGGAATTAACTCGGAGTAATAATGGCGCGGGCTGGACGCCGCGATGGGTCGCCCGCCAATTTACATTAAAGCGCATTTGCCGCGTAACTGGTCAAATGTTTCCGTTAGTTTAAATAACTATCTTTTAAGCCTTTTATATTTGTTTTTTGTTCACGACGAACATGGTTTTAATATAAAACATTATCAGTTCTGTAGAGAACGAATATATTTATTGGTTTTCACAGTTGGGCTCTTATATTGATGTTGTCTATAAACAAATGAAATTTATCAGAACATTCTCGAGGTTTCCAGAATTGCGGTCACGAGTTATTTAGATCTTTGTATTAATAATATCCGTAATCCTTTCAGTGAACTTATTAAGGCGTCTAGAAAGTTGGGATTGCTTAAAAAAATTAATTTCGACCGCATTAATTTATATTCCCAAGCCTTTACGCTTCGCGGATTATGTTTTGATTAAATTTTTGCGGATTAAATTCGCCTAGACCCGCGGTGTTGCTCGGCTAACGAATGGGTGCTTTGTTAAATCCATCGTCTTAGATTTATTAAAAAGAATAAAATAAATGTTTAACATCATTAATTTGTCGTTTTATTATTTTTTACGTTGTAGTATTACCAAAACGTTATACAGATCAAGCAAAGTTAAAATCTTAATGTTATAACTTCATAATTCCGCTTCAATATCGGCGCCAAAGTTTTTGAGATCAAAATATGGCTTGCTAAGAAAAACGTCGCAAAATGTACATGTACATAGGTACGTCATACAGTTCTTTTAAATTTTTTTTGAGTCAGCATACGAGTATGATGTGTATCTATGACCTTGATTTTTTAGCCTGAAATTGTGAGCAGTGGCATTACACAAGAGTGTATGATGTCGATCAGTCAGATATACACTAATCTAACACCAGGCCTGCAATCCTTGAAGGACTAGGCAGAAAAGCAATTTAGTTAACCCGTTAACGCTGCAATTTAGCAAGCGACTTAAACAATGTAAATATTTTTTTTTGTTGTCAGTCGTGGACAGGCATAGCCGACGTGATGAAATTGAGGCACGATCCTCATTAGTGAAGTAACGATTGAAAAGAGAGACAGAGCGAAATTAGATGTTCTAAGCCTCGTAACTGTTTACTTGTCTTTGTGCTTTCGATGTAGTATCAGTTCGTGCTAAAACCCTACTTTGTTATCCGTGACTAGACTGCTCCGTAAAGCTGCTTCTATATACAATGGAAAATCGTAGAGTCTACTTGTCGCTAATAAACATCACATACAATATTTGCGCAAGAGTACTGTTCTGAATTATTAAAATATTGTTTTATACTTATAACTAACATATAAGAAATTGGTTTTACTAACAAAAAAATTAATTATCGATTAATTAACTGGTTTATTATTTATTGTATGCGCAGAAAGAAACAAATGACGTAGAAGGCTTCAATTACCAAGACTAGCAATACATCCATGACTGTAGGAATACGAATATAGGAATAATATTCTTAGTAAGTACTGCACTGTATTGACTGTAGTTTTGATAATTATTAAGACAAATTTTGACACTACTCATCGTAATTATTACAACGGGAATTTTCAGAACACATCCTACTCGAAGTTACTTACAGGTTTCTGAGGTCAGAAATGTTCATCCCAGGTAACCATGTGATTGAAATTCGAATTGTTTTATTAACGCACGAATAGTAGAATCTCGAATATTCCAGAATATTCTACCGCAGTTACAATCAATGTTTTTCGTTAAAACACAGATGGCGTTCAATTCGAGCATCGGAAGGCAAGGCAATTACGTAAATTTACAGTCCGCTATAAATAAAGAAGCTCAGCGTTAAAGACTGTATTCCTATAATATTCAGCTTTAAATTATATGAAATTGAGAAAGGGTTTATTCTTGTAATTTCTTTGGGGTCATACAGAGTTCCACCTCATCCATGCACCATGTCAGACCAATTCTCATTCGGGTAGTTAGAAGTTAAGATTTGTTGACTATGGTCTTGATACTTTTCACATCTTTTTTGTTTTGGCCTGGTTTTATTAGTAAAGGTTAGTATTATTCAACTGCTGGAGTCCTAAGTTGCATACTTAATACATACATGACTATATCATTTATTTATTTACCCTCTTTTTCGTTGGTCGAGTGGTTGTAAGCGCGTTTCGGGACCAGAAGGTATTCGGTTTGTCTGACTGGAAAATCCCAGTATCACCACTTAGGATTTGTGCACAGTACACGGCAATAAGCTCTCTTCTATTCCATGAAGGGATGTATAAAATAATAAATAAACGGATGTGATTAGGATGATGATAAGGGATGTATAACATAGCTGGTAAATCATAGGAGGGTACTACACCCCTTTGCCTACCCCTTTGAGGAAATTAAGGCGTCATGTTATGTTTATTTATGTGATTCACATATTTGATTTTTATTTCGAAATATCCTAATAACTATCGGTTGACCTTATGTTAGACCCATTTTGAACCCATTCAGCTTTTTAAGCATTTTTCGATAATTTACAATCTGCTGAACGCAACTATAAAGACGCGACTATTAGCTAAAGGAGCGACTCAATAATGTGCCTATAATAATCACAGTACGTAATTTGTCAATGTTCGTCGCATCTGCACAGAGCGCAGTAATTGGTAGCAGTAACTTGGAATTAATTACTGCTGAAATTATTACTGCTACGGCTTATTCCACGCAAGTGTATTTTGTGTTAACTGGTTTAATTTACGATGGTGTTGTTTTTAAGCACATTATTACTATGCTGAGATGGTTTAAGTGCCGGTTAATTCTTATAGGAACTTAGAAATTCATTGCTTACATTATTAAATACTATGCATGTTTTACGAACATCACTATCATCATCACCATCATCATTACTATCATCGTTATCACTATCATTACCATCACCATTACCACCATCACCATTACCATCATCATTACCATCACCATTACCGTCATCATCACCATGATCATTATCATCATCATCACCATCATCATTACCATTATCATTACCACCATCATTATCATCATCATCATCACCATCATCACCATCATCATTACCATCATAGTTACCATCATCGTTATTACCATCACGATCGTCATAGTCGCCATACTTTTAACCGTTCCTTTGTTGGGCTTAGTTTTCTCAGACAGAGAAGGTCATGTCACAAGGCTTTAACTGATTGCAGCTCGGTCACTGTAGCTTAAAGCTGGATTTTTCTGGAATATTCTGTAGACATTTTAGATACACAGGTTCGCTCATGACAAGCTCTGAATCTGTAATGTTCTAAATAATATTGCTTTCCATACTACTGTTCTACGTGATACTGCTCTACATACTTTTGCTCTACATAACGGTGGTCTATCTACATAGAATGGTGCTTATATTATTCTACATAATACTACTCTACTGCTCTACTTAACAATATTCTACGGAATTGTGTTCTACATGATATTCGCTTACCTGTAGTATTATGGACTAGAGCAGTAGCTGTAACTAATCTTGCTCTACATATTACTACTCTACAGTGTTTCACAAAAAAATGATTCATATACTGATGCTCTACATAGTAGTGTTTCTATATGTTCTTTGTAAATAAAAAGCCTCTTATTTTATATTTTATCGAAAAACAGTGTCAATAACACCAGAGTCCGTGTCCATTAACCCTCGTATAAGATTACACTTTTTGCGGAAGCTTTTTAGAGGCCCTGTCATATATAATGATAGGATATTTTAGCCGCCTGATATATATCGTTCGTATTACATTCAAGGTTATGTAGGTCAAAGTGTCGTGAGTTTGGAAATTTTAACTGCTTACAGTTAATAAGGAGATGGAAAGTTTTAGGATGTATTGGCGGAAGGAATATTGTTTTTGCTGAAGCTACGCTCAATTTAATTTAGCTGAGAAAAGTATTTAAAAATAGAATACATACTTAGCGCACATGTGCGATTGACTTTCATAATAATTTCATGGCTATTTTAGGAGTACATTAAAATTGAATAGACTCACCAACTATTCCATTGGACGTAAACGTAACTGGGGAAACGTGGGAGTGTACTACACTTCTCTGCCTACCCCCTCGGCGATTACAGACGTGATGTTACGTTTATAATAATTTCATGGGTATTTTAGGAGTACACTGATAATTGAACTTTCTAATCGAAGAGTTAAAGATTAATAATATTAAATGTAATGAAATCTGTAGTCTCATAATATCACACTGAAGTACTTTGCGTACTGCGGAATGATTTATGTGCCAATAATAAAACCATAACATGTAACATTCTTATTATTATGACTGAGTCGTTGCTGCAGTGATTAGTGAACATGGCTGTTGCGCCGGAGATCGTGGGTTCGATTCTCACCCAGAATAATCCTTTATATGATGAACATAGGTATTTGTACAATGGGTGTCAAAAATTTATATACTTAAGTATATATTTGTATTTATATATGTAGTTTATCAGCCGTCCGATTCCCATAACACAAGCTCTGTTATTGCTTGCTTTGGGACTAGATAGTCATTTGTGGAGATGCTCCTAGATATTATTATTTTTATTTCTGAACTGAATAAGGGTGCAGTGAGAATTTATACATTGCCTACCAACTATAGAACAATTCGTGTACTATTAATGTAACACTAGTTAATACAAAATCGGCTTATACATAGATTCATATAAATATATACGTTTGTTCTCATTTACCCAATCTTATACAAAAGTTATGTTGTTACTGTAACTAAACACAAACGTAATTTTTGTACTGTAGGTAACTATCTTTGTGTTACAATATTTTTAATATATGAGTACACTATGAATATTTATGTTGTTGAAAATTAGCTACTATGGATCTTAGGCAGGCGTGGCTGTGTTAAAATAAAGGTTACGTTTCAATAAAGCCAAATAATTAACTCGATGATTCACTTTATAGGCTTCCTTTCTATTGTATAAATAGTACACGTTCTTAATTAGGAAACTCTATACATAATTTACCAAGATTTTCTTGAATGTGTAATAACTTTATATAAGATAAAATCAATTCGTAGCCATTTTCTTTTTAAGGCGGATTGAATGTGGAAGAAACTCAACTATAATGTTTTTTTAAATTATTTACAAACTCAGTTTTGATAACAAGACGATAACGGTATTACAAACTGAAAACAATTAATTTATTGCACATGTTCTTTATATGTATTACTCATATTCTATTGAATTTATAATAATTATTATTGTATTGGCACGTTAAGTAACATACGCGCTAAATGTGTTTATCTTTACAGATATGACATGTACGTCTAGAATCTAGATTCATCACTCTTTGGATACACGCACTTCGGTTTTAGAGACTGTGAACAAACATTACAATGTTCTTCAAATCTTTGAATGTGACTAGAATAATTGTTATTTTCTTCATAATCTCACTTAATTTTTTTACATCGCTTTTCGCGTGAAACGTATCAGTCAGACAGTTAAAAAACAGGACTGTATCCAAACGCTGTTTTAATAGGACTTCTGAAGCTGTAGTCGAATAAATAAGTTTCACTTACAGTCTTCTTGAAGTGTCTTCGAGTAGGTACGTTTAAAGTCCGTAATAGATTCCGAGAGCCGCTACTTTACATCAAAGTTAAAATGTATAATGATGAATTTTTATGTACTATTTGTTTGAATCAGTATTGCTAGTTAAATTCCAATTGGTATAATTATCTTATAAGTTTGCTTACACTGCCCCTAAAAATAATGTTTAAAAGTTGAAATTACGTTGACTATATAATATATGTACGTAATTAGGCGAGCTAGGTGGAGTGAAGATATACGCAATGTGGCTGGCAGCAGTTGGATTTGAAGAGCTGAAGATCGAGCTCAGTCGCATGCTATGTCTAGCAGTGGACAGGAGCAGGCCGATGATGATGATGATGAAATAATGGAATTTTGTATTATGTAGTCATGGTAAATGTCCATGTGAGAGAACCTCATTCATAAGTGATGCTATAGGAAATAGTATTTTTTGATAGCATATATATAAACTTAGTAAGTACTTACTTTATACACCAAGTTTAATACAACGACATACTCATACTCGATACTTTTAATTATTTCCCCACAAACCTCTCGAACGCGGTTTCGAAGTTACATAAAAAAAAACTTCTTTGTGTTTCTGTATACGTTAACTAAGACATTTATCAGTGTCGAAGCGAAATCCTTAGCCAGCTGGAAATAGTTTCAGGTGTTCAGTTAGCTAACGAAATGGAGGAATCTGAGCGAAAACTTTTAGAAATGGCGCTATAAAACTTACACCATTTCTAGCTTTGTGGGGTGTAATTTATAAAATGAGGAGAGATAAATGAAATATTCCATCACAGGGTTGGATGCAACCGATTGTTATTGATCATAGTCTTAGCGAAAGCTACTCCATAACTCAGTAGGATTGATATTCAACAAAGCTGTCTAGTGCTGATGTAGGTACTTAGAAATTAGCTTCCAAGATATCTATCAAATAATATTAAGTTGCGAGCCCAACTGTTTAACGTAACTAGGATATCAACATTAAAATATCTTTCTAAATAATTAAGCTCTCCTATCTCCTTTAGTTGGTACCGTTTGCTTCTGTGGTAGTGTCTATAGCGTCTGCTTTTTCTTATGCATGAAATTACAGTCTCACTTTAATTTCTGAAACTTGATGAATAAGACTTTTATTAGGACAACCGTGTTTGATCTCCGCTTGATGTTCAAAGACACTATTGAAGAATTAGTAGAGTGTTCGAAATTTAAACCGGCTCAATGACTGTTGTCCTATGTTAATGGTTCATCAATTCTAATAATAATACAAGGCCAGTAAAATGGTAAAATTATAGAAATAAAAATAAAATGCTCATGATAGGACATCACGTGTCCGAAAATTGCATTAAGGCGAGAAAAGAATTTTCTAGACTTTATCATCGAAAACTATATTCATATCGTATTTACCAATAGGATGATCTCTTTAATTAGGGATGAAAAGTTTATTTTTGCAAACTGAAATAGTTATACCTGCAAATATTGCTCAGGGAGTTTCAGTTACATTTCCATTTCTAACAACATTGAAAATTTCCAAACTTTGGTAATTAGGAACCATGTTTCCAAAACATAATGACGTCTAGTGAACAGCAATAACTCAAAGCGTAAATTCTATTCGCGATCGTTAACTCTCTATTCGTTTCCAGTTTTCAATCTCGTGGAAAGTTTGAGCAACGCTCGGTAATTCCACCTGTCTTCGGCCTAAACAGAGTTTAATGGCTGCTGGGGTGCTACAGCGAAATTCCGATGAATCTCTCAAGTTTGTACCGAGTTTCTTGTGAGAGACACAGGAATGTATCCTGCGGAACATTTTCGCGATATAGTTAATACTTTTAGCTGTCTGTAATAGAAATTTACTATAGTTTATTACTATGTCTGTTGTGAAATAGATCAGATATAAAGAACAATCATTATCGTTATACGATGAAGGAAAACATTACAAGAAAACCTGCCTACCCTAGAGTTCTATGTGATTTTTTCTGGGGAGTGTGAAGTCTGCCAATTCGTACTTAGTCTGCGTGGCAGACTATAGCCTTAAGGCTAAGTTAAGGGTTAACCCTTCTCGAACTCGTGTCCAACAGGTGGGCGAGAAAACAGGATGAATAATTATTATAAAATAATGCACTAATGTATGTTCACAACCAAGATCTCTTTACGAAAGGATTCGATAAGAATTACGCTGTTATAAGAATTGACGTATCTCGTCTATGCCAGCCATTATTTTATAGATCTAATATATGTGCGTATATACACTTCATTACATTTTATATAATAAGTGTAATAACAATGCGTAATTTAAAATTTTATATTATATTTTATTTGTAATGTAAATAATAAGTATGGTAACATTCGAAAGCACAATGGTTGTATCGAATGCGCCGCTGTATGTTTCCAACCTCTAGGCGGTTTGAAAGCATTAGTTTGGTAAGATTTTAATATTAATTTGCACGGAAAATTGCCTGCGTTCTTTCTGGGCCCGCTGATAAATTGCCCTTAGATTAGGAGCTTCCGGTTTGATCTCGTGGCGTCACTTCCGCTATTGGAAAAAAGTAAGATTACATTCTTTGTATTTTTCTTGCGAAAATGGATTATTAAGCGCTCAAAGTTTTTCCCTTATGTAACATTTATTTGTTTTATGTATACTTTTGATGTTTCATTTTATTGTGCACATGGATATTCTTTTTTCTTAATATTATCATGCTACGATAGGGTAGGCAGAGAGCACTGTGTGTGAAATACATACATATATCCTTAGACATTTGAGGTTAACCTTGTACGTTCATTCATTCAATTTCTGTGTAACAGCTTCGTCGTTCGGGACTACTTGGACGTGATATTGTGTTCATACTGTACCTACTATTGAGTTTGATTGCCGATGTGTCTACTAGTGTCTGTAACAGGGCAACGTTACTTACTCATGGGATTTTGCCGACACCATTGCCAGCTTTGTAACTCCCGCGAACTATCAGGCAATTGTTCGTGCTGTTGTGTCTTCATCTATAGCACTGACACCACCTATTTTCGCCTTCGTACAGTTTAAAGAGCTTTAAGTAATACTACGAATTTCAGTCCTGTCCATATAAAGTACTATCCTTTCAGAGATGCTATTGATGAATTTTCTCATACGAGTAGGTTATCCTCGACGTGATGAAGAAAATATTTAACATTAAAAAAGCTTTGCAATTTACTAAGAAAAGTACCTTTTTTTGTATAGTATTATTTTGTTTATTTGGCTGGTTAGTCTCTGGTTTGTTAAAATTGAAATGAAAATATAACAGGACAGAAAAAATAATTAAGAGTTAATGACATACATATAGTAATTATATAGGAATACGTTAAAGAAAAATGAAGTAATTTTAAAGTAACGAAAAGGTAAGGTAAAGAAAACTAAGTAAAGTAACTTCTAATGAAAAATAAAGTATTTGAT
>DWDT01005978.1:0-10024 GCA_018245595.1 Microceris scylla
GATAGTCGTAATGTTTGCTATCTGTAAGTTCACATCTGTAAAAGGGAATAGAAAAAGAAAATCTTATTTAGGTTGCGTGAGTAATTTATTAATTTATAGTGACATTGGCGTCATGATGAAATATAAACCTCTACTTTTAAATGCCACAGTGGCTGATACTCGTAAGTAATATCCACTCAGCTGAACGCAGCGCCCATTTTGTTTCGATTGCGGAGATATTAGGTACATTAAACAAATTTAAAAAAAATTTGTAAATTCCCATCAAATTATTAATTAGTAATATATTTTAATTAAAGTGTCAAGTTTATGATCAAAGCAAAAAAAATTGTAGGTTGATATATTTCAAATGCCGATGCATACAGCAGAAAAGTTTAATAAATATTTATTACATTAAAAGAGCATCAATAACGCTGTTTTAATGTAGTACTCCTTACAACACAATAACAGATTATATATTCCCATATTCCACTGAACATGTCTATCTCCGACACAATGTCTCAAGACATGAACTGCACGTGATTTCATTAAAAGGCACTGCGTAACTGCAGGAAATTTGCAGCGTCGCTCGCAGCGCGGCAGTCGGCACACTCGACTACTAATTAATCTGTGCCAATTAGCTGACGAACACCTACCAGGGATATTCCTGTTCCTGGAAATACATATGCATATATATAATGTATCTCTTCAGCGTATTTTCAACATTTGTCTGCACCGAATACTTTAGTACGTAACACGTAGAAGTTACTGCGATTTGGAAAAACGAATAGTGAAAGGCAAAGAGAAAGGAATGAGACCACGAGAACAATGAATGAATGATGATGAACGAATTGTAGATGATCCACCATTATGATGAACGAATGGCAGACGACAGAATGGCAAAACACAAATAAAATCCGACTGTTGATGGATGTATGTGCCGAGAGAGATCAAGACTCACGTACGTATCTTGACCAAATAGGTCAGATACCGCGGTCGCGCGTAATGGCGTAATCGTCTCGACTATTACAAGCAGCGTGTCAGAATGTTAACATCTGAAGACGAGTACGTTATATTTGTTGTGTCCTCTTCATTAATCAATGTAGAGGGAGCCATTCCGCGAATATATCATAAATCATTCTGTTCGTTGTCACAGTTATACTTCAACGCAAAGTCGCATGTCTATTATAATTATTATTTTCTAATTGAATTCTTTTGCAGTATAAAATAAAAGCGATTAGACTTTCGTTACTGGCATTCTACCTGTTACCATAACGTGGACTCTGTGTAAATTTGAGATCAGATGATTGTCATGTATAAAATTATCCCATCAACGTCATCATCAGACTAAGTCCACTCTTGAACTTAGGGCTCCCCTAAGGGATATTTGCCCATAATCGCCATTCAGGACATGCGTTCCAAGGCCACAATATACTCGTGTTATAATTATTGTCATAGGTACCGCGAATTTTTTTTTATTATGTAAACGTAACGTAAAAAATGTAATACCACACCTGTAATCCCTGAAGGGGTAGGCAGAGGAGTGTAGTACAGTTCCACCTTTCACCAGTTATGTTTTAAGTCTCATGGAATAGGTGGTGACTCTATTGCCATAAATCGGACATAGATCCCGACTCCAAGCGACTACTAGAAATTTCTACTAGAAAATCCAGTAGTGTCCTGTCCTGGGATTCGAACCCAGGACCTCTGGATCAGCAGTCGCCCTAAGCGACCCCTCGACCACAGAGGCAGGCCTTTTTATTATGAACATAATAAATATTTTGGGGGTATAATTTTAGGGAGATTTTCTTTATATTTAGCTATTTATTTAAAAATCATGCCTAATAATATTTCTCTCATTATATACTCTGGTTATTAATTGTGTGCTATATGCACAGTTAGGGGTTAATTAAATATAATTAATTAAGGTATAAGTTTTTTTCTATAAATCCATGTACATTTCCCAAAAATATATAAAATGTGCACTAAAAATCTATATTTACTTTCTTGGCGTTGCTGGAAAAGATTTCTTTGAGGGTAAGCGGCGCCATATGTAATATTATTTTTATGAGATTTTTCTATTGTACTTTCTGTTTGGACAAATTTGTTAAATAATTAAAGAAAAAAACTTTATTGTTTTTGCCAGCTTCAAATTGAATGACGTATTAAAATGGACGATTTCAGTGAAAATCTAAAGCAATGTTTGATGAGCGCCATCTACATTCAACGGATGAAACATTTTCTAACTCAAGAATGAGTCTTTTGAAAGCGACGCACACTTGCTTCCTTTATCTTCAGCTCGCATGGGGTCTTTCTGATACTAGAGATTTCCCACAGAGGTCGCACTCAGAAGAATGTTTATTTATTATATAAAAATCCAGATTAAACATTCATTCTTGATAATATATTGTATAAAAATAATTTAATATTTTGATATTATTTTTATAACATTTCGTTTTGAAATCTGTTTTCATTTATTGAAGAAATGCACTTGGTGATTTTCTCTAATATGCTAATAGCATTGATCATAAATACAAAACGAATGCTGGGTGCACGGACGCCTCTTAACCATGAATCTAATGGACGAAGTGCAGCTAATAAGGGCTATTTCTGGCCAACACCAACCAGCTAGATATGTGTGACACAATTACGTTCTAAACAGTAGAATGCATCCGAAAATAATGATAGTATTGCATTTGCTGCTAACGAGCAGCCATTTCGTATAAACAGAGTTATTAGGCCTCATTTATCGAACTTAGCTTAATGTTTTACATAAAATAATGAATTAAAAATGACGTGGATTACAATTTGATTAAGAAAATGATATAAGTTCTTTAAAATGAAAAGTGCTATCGTTTGGTTACAATGCTTCGTAACGTTTTCTTGCTTTCTGCAACTAAAAGGCGAAAAGACATTGGGTAATGTATTCATATACATTTTATATACGTAGTTTCAATGTGGTTTTTTTTTACTCTTTAATAGTCTATTTTTTTATTATAAACTCTTAGTAAATTAGTTCGTCTGCAATGTAAATAAGTTTTTAATGTTAATTTGCGACCAGTACTAAAGCGAGGTTTATACAAACCGAAAATGTATGTATATTTGTGGAAATAATTAGGAGCGATCGTCGACAATGGAACGTTCTTGTTCGAGGCTGCGTTTAATGCGGCTGTCGCAGACGCTTCTAAAGATCAAGAGAATCCATTTGTGGCTAAAGTTATACAAACATCTCCCGGAGACATTTTAGAAGCACAGCAGGCTGTTTGCTCGCTTTTAGAGGTAATGTCTATGTTTTTGTAAGGTGATGCCTATTTTTGTAAATAAACATACTTAACGTATGCACGTGTTATTTGATACGAACATTCCTCTATTACAGAGTAACGCTTTAGGCATTTTTGGACCAACAAAAAAGAGCTCCTTACAACAGGTTCAATCTATTGTTGATTTTCTTGAAATACCACAAATCCTCATCCAACCGATAGAGACCCAAAATCGTAATTGGTCAGCGATAAATTTATATCCTTATCACATAGCTTATTCACAGGTAATATTTTATATCAATTTATTTTCATTGTATTAAAATAACGCTTTAAGTAAATTTTTTCACTCCCTAGGTTTTCGCTGATATAATCAAAATGAAAGGTTGGACGGAGTTCACGATAATTTATGAAGGCGCAGAACTTTTACCCTTTTTAGATAACATACTTACTATGCAAAATTTGGACTCCGAAGACGAAATCTTGATGAATGTCGTCCAACTTCCAGAAGGAGATGATTATAGGTAATTCTTAAAATTTATGATGTTCTTTTGTCTCCTGGCCATAAATAATTAAGATAAAAGCTTAAAGTTTGATAATTTTTTAGAACGCAGTTACAAACTGTCAAAAGCTCAGGAGCTGTGAACTACATAGTCGGTTGTGGAATCGAAAAGCTTCCGCAATTTCTCCAGCAAGCGCAACAAGTTGGTATTATGTCAAATGATCACAGTTACATCATCATGGACCCTGATTTTCAAACTATAGACATCGAGCCATATAAGCATGGGGGATCTAACATTACAGGTGCAGTCACGTATATTTTATGTGTTTCAATTTGTGTCAACTGGTGCCTTGTAAAACCTTTTTGATCATTGTTATTTCAGGTATCAGATTTTTTGATCAGACCTTAGAGGCCGTTCAATCATTTATAAAATCTGTAAATGAACAAGTTTCAGAACTAAGTGATAAACAAATTGAAAATGCAGTTTCTGAAAACGGTCTCTTCTTAAGTTTAGCATTGATGTATGATTCTGTCATGTTGTACACGTCTGCTATTGATGCATTGGGTCTAACAGAAGGTGGTAATATAACATGTGAGGATCAAGATTCGTGGGACTTTGGTTCAAGTATTATAAACTATGCGCGAACTGTGAGTATAAGTAATGAAAAACTTCACCGCTTCGTGAGTATTTCAGTGAATAGATTTCATGGCATTCATGTTTTAACGTTGAGATATTTGTAATGGAGATCTTATAAGATAATTAAAAATTCATATAATATTACCAGACAACAAGGTTACGTCGGTAGTTTCGAATTTTGCTTCCGTCTTCAGGGATTTGGGGTTCGAATACCTGGCACGCGCCAGTAGTTTAATATAGTTACTAGCAGATCGGTTTTATGACTATAATAGTTTAAGCAATTACAATAAAATAAAATAACTCGTGGAAACCTGTGTGACGGATATTTCTCCACAAATAATTCTCGGTTAATTCTCCATAATATTCTCAAGGGCCTGCGATGTCTGCCAATTACAATTGGCAAGCGTTTCCAACAGGGAATGATGAAGGGTTTGACGAAAACTGAACATTATTTATACTTGTAGAAATACAAACCAAATTAAACGAAATACTTTTCACATATTCCAGATAGAAATTGATGGACTAACGGGCATAATAAAATTTGACGAAGATGGCTTGCGTTCAGAATTTGAAATTGATGTGTTAGAAGTTATGGCACATGGTTTTGAAAAGGTTTGGCAGTATAACCATATGCTTGATTGTATTATAATCAGAATACTTTTTCAAATTATTGTGTAAATTAATTGTAGTAACTTTTACCTCAAAGGTAGGGACATGGACTTCAGAAGACGGCTACGTCGAAACTAGAAAAATTATACCACCCGTGGAGCAGGAGGGATCGGAATCAATGAAAGGAAAACATTTCATTGTGCTTACAGCTTTAGTAAGTAATTTTGTAATTTTATTCTGCAGTAGATGTAATTTATACTACTAAATTTGAGTAGCGTCAGTAACCGTAAATACATTTATTCGATCTTAAATAATATTTAAAGGTACCTGAGATCAGTCATAGATTTGTTTCTACTCCTGAAGAATACTTACTCCTATTTAATTTAAAAAACCTTAATTTTTAAACAGGAGCTTAACAATGGCTAGCATTCGTAATAGGTGCAATGGCGATATTGCTGTTCGTGAACTCTAGACAAAGTTCCACAATCTTAATAAAGATCAAAATTTTTTGCAAAAGTTTCGCGTCGAATTGTAATAAATTTAAAATTTACAGAGCGCTCCATATGGCATGTTGAAAGAATCATCACATAAATTAGAAGGTAACGACCGCTACGAGGGTTTTGGGATCGAGATAATTGAAGAACTTGCGAAAATGAATGAATTTAATTACACATTTGACATACAGGCGGACGGTGTATACGGCGCGTATGATGCCAAAACGGGAAAGTGGAATGGAATGATGGAGAAAATAATGGATGGAGTAAATATTATTCTTTATCTTCATATGTGAGCAAACACTTAGATTTTTTAAAGTTTATTCAAGAATTCCATATAAGAATTTTTTACTTATATTATCCTTTGTTAGTACTAATCTTTTACATTTATAGAGAGCAGATTTTGCCATAACTGATTTGACGATCACATCAGCTCGACAAAAAGCAGTTGATTTTACCAGTCCTTTTATGAATTTGGGCATTACTATACTATATAAGAAGCCAACAAAGGAACCACCAGATTTATTCTCTTTCATATCTCCTTTCTCCTTGGAGGTGCGTAAGCCACATGACTTATTACGATCTACATATGTATACAAATATATTACACATATCTTATTACATGTCACTTTCTGTTATTTATTTAAGGTCTGGGGTTGGCTCGCAGGAGCATATGTCGGCGTTTCTGTACTGTTGTTTATACTTGGAAGATTTGCACCTGAGGAATGGCAAAATCCATATCCATGCATAGCGGAGCCGGAAACTTTAGACAACCAGTTTACTCTCGCCAACTCATTTTGGTTTACGTTAGGAAGTGTATTGACGCAAGGATCTGAAATTGCTCCCATGTCAGTTTATTTTGTGTGCTCATAAGTTTTAAGTCTTAACAGGAATATTATGTTCAAATAAAATTATTACAGAGCGGTGTCCACACGGATGGCTGGCAGTATGTGGTGGTTCTTTACTTTGATTATGGTGTCCTCTTACACTGCCAACCTTGCTGCGTTTTTAACAGTTGAATCAAAATTTTATGCCATCAAGAGCGTACAAGACTTAGCAAATAATCCATATGGCATAACGTATGGAGCAAAGAAAAATGGCGCAACATTCAGCTTTTTTAAGGTAAATATACTGGAACTAGAATTGACTTTAGTTAAGGCTGAGCTAAGGAAATCGGATAATAGAATCAGTATTTCATTCCAGGAATCAGATAACTTACTGTACCAGAAAATGTACCAGTACATGGAGAGTCATCCAGAGCACATGACAGCTACTAATGATGAAGGGCTTGAAAGGTGAGTTTATGTAAACATTAAAAATATGTCTATGATATCAGGGTCAGCTAAAGACATAATGTACCTAGAACTAGACATTACAAAATAATAATATTTTTTCCTTTATAATTTGACTAATATTTTTAAATTATCTTCACCAATTATAGAGTGAAATCTGTGAACAACGACTACGCTTTTTTAATGGAGTCTACCTCTATTGAGTATATGGTTGAAAGGAATTGCGATGTTGCTCAAGTTGGTGGTCTGCTGGACAGCAAGGGCTATGGAATCGCCATGAAGAAAAGTAATTACACAGATATTATATGAGTAGGTACCTAAGTAGTAACCAAATTTTAGGTCCATTTTAAAATGTTTTATTTTGTACCAGATTCTGAATATAGACAGCCAATGAGCGAATCGATATTACAAATGCAAGAACAGGGTAAAATTACGAGAATGAAGGATAAATGGTGGAAGGAGAAGCGCGGGGGCGGCGCTTGTACGGTGAGGCCATGTCCATGTTTTATCTATTTTATTGCTATGATTTTTTTTTATTTACCAAATTAAGCAGTTGCTTGATAGTTTGTTCCTACATATTAATAGTTTTTTCGACAAGCACATTTAATAATATTGAGACAAACTTTAAAAGAGAGCTCTCGAAAGTTTTTCTTAAGAATTCGTTCACTTTTATATTATTAATCTTGTTAGGTACTAGTCACTGTTTTGGATTACTCCATTTCTTTGTATCAACAGTCAACACTTTTTCTAAGTAACGTATTATTATGCCTCAAGAAAGAATTCGCATTTGATTATTGGTCTCTCTTTTTTGGGTGTACCAATTAGCAAAATTTTAAC
Organism: Microceris scylla; assembly: GCA_018245595.1. NCBI lineage: Eukaryota > Metazoa > Arthropoda > Insecta > Lepidoptera > Hesperiidae > Microceris > Microceris scylla. The sequence continues at coordinate 7,605 of DWDT01005978.1, forward strand.
AAAGGGGAGTAAGAATAGTGCTATTTCATGAATTTTTGAAGCGTTATATAACATTATTCAAAACGTCGGCTGTTAATCGATTTCTGACTAAATACGTAGGACGATGACGCTGGCAGTGGGGACGCGCAGCCGCTGGTGTTAGCCAACGTGGGTGGTGTATTTATCGTGCTCGTGGCTGGCTCCGCCATGGCTGTTGTCTGCGCCTTCATTGAGATGAGTTTTGACGTCTGGATGACTGCCCACAGAGTAAAGGTACGCTGAAAATTCTGTGCAAACATGTTAGAAATATTAAAAATTTTATAACTCCTTTCACGTTCTAGTAGGGAGCGGAAACGGTTGAATATATTTTTGTACACTAACTTCTATTAAAACTCAGGTAAAAAATAACTATAGGTAACTTAAGCTGCGCTTGTGCTTTCCATGTTATGCTGTATTTTATTAATAAAACACAATTTAGTACCTAGGATTAACGAAAATGTATAACGTGTTATAAAATAAGAGATAATTTCGTGTAGTTCTCTAATTAGAAAGTAATGGATATGATGGTGATTTGGAAAGAAATACTTAATGGGTAATTTATGCTCCAATCAATGGCGTACTATTCATTTGTGACAATTAATTATTTTTATGAGCTATAAATGTTTTTCATACTTACATTAAGCAAACAATAAAAAGGCGATATCCATAAATTAATTAATAAAACCTTTACAATTTAACCCACGTTAACTGTTTGAACTTTATACAGCGTGATACCATCAATACTTGGTATCGAGTATTTAATAGACAAGTACAAACTGACTTCGGCGTGTTATTACCTATGTAGCTAATTATTATTCATTGTTTGAAGCTGCGATTAGCGATTGTAGGGTATCTGCGGTACTTACATCTTTATGTACGTTTTAGGTGCCGTTCAAGGACGAATTAATAGCCGAGTTGAAGTTTATATTCAGCTTCAGTGGAGACGTGAAACCGGTTCGTCACAGGGAGTCCACGGGGAGTGGTTCTAAGGGTTCTAAGAAGGATGACGATGACAAGATTGGTGATGCGGAGTCGCCCCCGGACGAGGACTTGCTGGAACCAGCGCGCACCAACAACTCCGAGAGGTCTTCGCATTCGCATCACACGTCGCACAGCAGACGACAAAGCAATGCCATGCAGGTGGCGAGGAGGCGCCGATTTAGTTGATTGTACTGCTGCTTTAATGTTTGTTAGAAAATCATACGTATTGCACGATAATGGTTAACATGGAGTGTAATACTTCCGTCTATCATTGCGGTTCCTTATGTTTATTTTGTTGTCTGCATAGTTTTCGCTTAAAAAATATTGTTACTCTAAGAGTTACGTAATTTTTAGTAACCTTGTATATTTTCTTGTAAAAAGACATCTACCAAAAGACATGCAATTATATTATTTAAAGTTACATTTGTATGTTGTTATTAATTTAATATACACTAATAAATTTTCGCAAGCTAAGTTTGGCTGTATTTCGGTTAATTCATTAGTAGTGGGTTGAAAAATGGGGAATTCTCGGAGCGGCGTGCCATTAGGACATGTCCGCTGTGAAGAGGGTGGCCTAACGAAGGCCGTCTGATTGAAGAGACCACACGTCTTGTCGCTGCTCATTCTTAAAGACACGATTATTTCTTTTGCGCATTGAAAGCACAAAGACGCTAAGGAAAAACTGTAACTAACACATTAAGTAAAAGAGATTAAAAATGTGCTTACGAAAAGAATTAATTATAATGAAAACGACTTTATAATCTGTTTGAATACACCCGACTAATTTTACGGCCAACTTCAATGTAATTACAGTCATTACAGAAATTACACTTGTGCAAATTTACAACATAAAGCTAAGATCATTTTCGTGTTTAGTGTTCAGTAATGTGGTGTCGCAACTCATTCACTGAAATACACCGAGCTAACGAAGGCTATGGTTAATTTTTCTTGGACTGAAATATTATAAGGTAATAAATAATCTTAAATATTATAAGGTATCTTATTAACCCAAGTCACCCTCAACGGCCGGTGGTGCATTCTGCTATAGAATAGATGAAGCTTTGGTATTTGTATGATAGCGGAGTAGCGCAGCCCTCCTAGGTACAGCTTAGTATCCTGGCCGCCTATGGGCAGCAGCGTAGTCGGTGTGAGAAGCGAGTGCAAGAGAAGAGAGAGATATTAGTAGAGTCACGTGGACCTCCTCTAATAAGTTGACATTTGCGACCTAACCATAGAACAAAATTATATATGTAAACTAACGATTATGCAGAAGTAACTTTATCTACGGATAGGTCGTTTTATTACATTAGGTACATTCTAGCCTATAATACGAGTAATGCTACATTTATTTACTGTATACTGCCTGACTGACTGCCTCGTTGGTCGTGTTGGTTGCACGTGCGACTGCCGATCGGGAGGTC
>DWDT01005979.1:0-10023 GCA_018245595.1 Microceris scylla
TTATTAAAAAATAAGCGGGATACAAAGGAGAGTAATAATATTAATTAGTTTTCTTTCGTTAATAATAATATATAAAATTAATTAATTTTCTCTTCCAACTTTCCATCAAACGTCCACATTTAAAGGTTGGAATTTGTAATTTTGATGTTACTACAGGTTGTTAGATTTCAATTGGACACTGCTAAATAATGTCTTTGCTGGTAAGCTGCGACTCCCATATTATATCTCACTGCTGGGCACACTCTACCGCAACTATCGTAGGTCTACAATATAGCCCACAGTCCAGTTATAGTGTTCGGTTCTAGGCGTTTAGGCCAGGGGGTCATTGGTTAATAAGGGTCCTTCTAGAAGGTTCTCTAGAATGCTCCCAACCAGATTTTACAATTTGATGTCTATTATTAACAACCAGGACTGACTGGTAGATGGAATTATAATAACTGAATTCTATTTTTTTGTAATGCTGAAGAAGTAATGGAAGTGCGATTTACTCGTCGCCTCGTTTCAAAATGAAAAAGACGTATGAATAATGTTTCATTATAATTTATTGAGATTAACGTTATCAAGCAATCTGAAGTGGTTTGGAATTGAGTCCGCATTCCGTGGGTGTTGGTTTCAAATGTTGGCAATAATAATACGCATTTCAATATTAAGTATCACTTGTTTTAACGGTGAAGGTGATCTCATGACCACAAACGACACCATTTTAAATAAACTACAATTCAAACATGTTAAATGTCAAATAAACTAAACATTTGACACTTAACATCTAACATTTAACATTTGAGAACAAAGTTGGAATGATAGCTACGCGCGCGTAGCGTGTATTTTGTGCCTTTCGAAAATGTTTTTAAATTATATTAATTATTAGCTTGGTCACACTTTCATATACCTATTGTTTATATACACATAATTATTTTTTACGACAATACACGTACACACAAATATTATTTGCGACGGCTCTGTGGATTGCGATTGGACATTAAAATTACAACATCAATGACAAAAGAAGTTCTAGAATTCTTCTCTTTTCAGAAAAAGGTTCTTTCTCTTTCCAAATCTTCAAATATTCAAATTCTAAATTAAAGTATTTTTTTACACATCGATCTTTCTAAAAACATATTTCCTTAAAGTTAAAGTAAGCGAAACTACGTCTTATTACATTTTTATATTTATACATATTCCTGTAGATGCATTTTACACACTACCTACTGTAAAAGATTAAACGGGATATACAATCAGCGCCATCTCTGATTGCGTAAAGGAAACTTTGGTAGTATTATGATAACATCTTTTCTGAGTAATGTAAAGGCAAATTCACGATGCACTGGACTGTCGCCGTCTCTCGGGACGCACTCATTGACTTTCATGAGAGCGAGACGTAGTTCGAACTACTTTTCGTATGGACGAGGACTTTCGGTACAGTATTATTTTGAATGCAATTTTACGATGCAAGAGAATTTATGACGTGGGAGTTTCTGACCTTTCAGATAATAACTATTTACTTTAGCAGACTCCTTTTCGATGTTGCTGTAACTACATATAACACGTTCAGCACGTACCTATGTCTCCGAGTGTCGCATCGCTGACATCACATGTTATAGTTACACCAAGGTTAGTAACTCCAAGTTCGGCAGATAATAAAAAGTATTTTTTTGATACCAGTTCCAAATTGAACACTGATTTGAAATTGTCTATCTGTAAACGAGGCTTAAAGTTGCTTAATCGTACATATCCAATATATAAGCTGATAAAATGTTATTTATTTAGCCGCTTTAAAATATTTCATAGAACAATATTCAGAAGTCTTTTGCTAATGCCGTTTACACCCAGAAATAGTTGCATCTAAGCCTATTTGATTCATTTACTAAAAAAATACTAAAATTGTTGAAGGAAAAGTTACTATCAGCGTCAGGTACACCAGTTTCAACTTCGAAAGTGCAAAAAATATATGCCTCTGTTCTTTGTCATACTTTGTTCATAAGTTGCAATCTTTATGCTTTTAGCAACCAGCCATAATTTACTTGTCTGTATAAAAACTCTTCTTAACTTTATGGTAACTTGTAAAAATTTAATACAATACCTTTAGTTGGTTGCCTTTTAGTTCCTTTCACAAGTTTTCTGTGAAAATGACAAAATTTTTCGCTTGTGTCGTCACACGAGCTTGTGTTTGCATCAGTTTGTTGGAGGAAATTTGGACCGTGTACCTTTTTCTCTTATCTCCGAAGCAAAAATGCTCAAATATTGGAACCTTCACTGTGTTGAGAATGTTTACAAGGGGAAATAGATTTTATGTACCTACATACATCCATATAGTACGACAGCAGTAAAATATGGACACATTAGCGGAAACCTAGAAACACCCTACTACATTACGAATGCTAAACTCACCGCGGCGTACAATGAAAAATAATAAACTAACAAAAATAATCATGGCCGAAAAAAATTCCTTGGCGCAAAATTCGCGCAGTTATTTCACACGGCGCCGCGCCGCTGTAATGCTGTAGTTTCGAACGTTAAATTATTAAAAGTTTTAATTGAAAAATTTCAGCTCGGCCGCTGGAAATTCATCATCTTCATAGAAACGTAACCGAACATTTATTAAGCCTACCCTAACAAAAAGTAAAAGTTTCCGCCCAAGATTAATCACGCCCGGACGTTTTGGGATTAAGCAGTGGGAGAAGTATATTGGCGTATAAATTTACGGTCTAATTAGGTTTCATTAGACTGTTAAATGGAAAATTGGTTTTCGATTTTACATCGAATGGAATTATGAAGGATTATTTTTATTGCAACACATTTTTTTTTGTTAGACAAAATTCATTGTTGATTCATTATCACTAACAATCGTCGTCTAAATGCACTAACTCATACCTTCAATGGTGACTACAGTATCATAATACAAGCTCCAAAGCAGCGGCTTTTTATAGATTTATTTCATCGAAATCCTTATAACAAAATATTGCATAGTAAATAAATCTGAAGAGGACACAGATTTGAACTATTTCTCTAAGATTGCGAGCATGCTTAAGTGGAGAAGCGTCGTCTAGAGGCTTTAGTGTATAATTACGGAATTTTACAAGATATTTGTCAATAATATTGGAGCCGAACGCGGCTTATCTTACGTAGGCGAGCTTGATCAGATTGCTGCTGTTGAGATCAACATCAACAGCAGTAGGGTTATGTTGACTAAACTATGTGCAATATATTTCTTGTGGAAAAACGTTAGAGAGAATTTTGTTAAGTTGAATACTGTATAGTAATACTTCATAATTCAGATATCGGTAAATAGTAAACTGTTAATTTAATAAATAAACTCCAAGACGGACTGTAATGGGAAATGTATAAAAAACTGGCCACATAAAACTATTTTTTCATGTTCCTTAAAAAGCTTACATTCTGACAATCTACACTTGCCAAAAAGATACTTTTCATAGTCTACCTTTATCTCGGTATTGAAGAGTCTATTGGTCCAGTCGTTGGCGAGTCCTGCTGAGTCAAGGAACGTGCTTTTCAGGCAAACCAAATATTGGTGTGTAGGGCACACGTGTTTAATGTTTCTCAATGTAAAATGTTATAGACATAAAAATATATATACATATAGAGAAATTCATGTAAGTAGTTACACATTTGTCTAGTTACCACCAAAGGTAACCTATCCTAATAGGGTCTACATAATTATGTATATATGTATGTACATTCAACATCTGATAGCTGCGTGTAAATTTACCTGAGATATTAATATTATCATTTGGATCCTACGAGTACTAACGAATAGTGTATGAGAATCTAAAAAAGAATCATTGATCTATATCAGCGCTGCCTAAAGACTGATGACTATTTTGTAGTGCTATTTGAGAAGGTTTCAGTCGCGTTATATTAATTTTCTATTTAATAATAATAATAATAATAATAACACTATTCGCGATTTACAACAAATTAAAATAAAAAAAAACAGACAACAATAAAAAAAACAGACAACAATAAAAAAAAAACGACAATAAATTAATAAGATTTTAACTTTTAAAACTCATTAATATGAAATTGGATATTGATATTGTCATGATTTTATTTTCTAGGGTAAATTTTTTGTAGTGGGTCGGAATCAGGATCTATGCCTGTCGTATCATAATCGGTTCACTTCCTATTGCATGGTGGAGGGTACTAAGCTCCTCTGCCAAACCCTCCGCATATTACATGCATGATGTTACGTTTATGTTACGTTGTTCTGACGTCATAAGCTCTGTATTTCTTTTATTTGAAACAGCCGCTACAGATAATTTAAATATGACGGACGTTGACGTGGGCATAGCCGAAAAGCTTAGACGCGGCTGAACACTAAATTGTTGCTAGAAAATTCCGCCCGTGGCCGCTAAAATAGCGGGCCGGCAAAAAATGTGTGCAAATTAAACAATAAATCACGGCTACGTCGTCCGTGTGTTGCGAAGCAGCGTAAGAACTTTAATTTATTTTCTCCGACTCCCACGCCGGGATATGAAAATTTTCTCCCATGGACATTGGATACAGACAAGCGGTTTTTGGTTTCTTTTAATTATGACTAAGAGTAGCTTTTCATTCAATATCACCGCGCAGTTCTATACAGACGAGTCGTGTCCCATTTTTCTGTAATAAATATGTATAGATTAGTCATAAGAATTCTTCAATTTTGTGAGGAGATCAAGAAACGAAAAACTGCAACCAGCCTCGAACAGGTCTACAGGGATAAGGCTAATAGTGATCGTCAGTTTGATTTATACCACATATTAATAATATTATTAATTATAATAAAATAGCAATAGGTGAATACTAATTCCAGGTGAATACTAATTCAAGTGAATACTAATAATACCAGTCAGTACGGTAATCAGTATTACCTTTCGTGGTAATAAAAATTTTATCACAAATATATTGCCATTCTTGTTGACTAAAATCTCCTTTAATATACACGTTGACCGACTACTGCACCCTAATGTGAGATAAATAACCATAATATACATTCTTAAAAGTTAACTAAATCGTAAAGAAGTGCCCGCATTTTGTAACGCTATCCAAAATCTTCCTCCCATTTGCACAAAGCTACATCAGACTTGACGATTCGCTCCCAAAAGCCCTCGGACTAAAGCGATTTAATCCTAGCCCGTCTTAACCGACCCTCTTAACGCCTGCCAATAAAACCAAGACACAGTTGTTTCATTTTGTTTAACTGACTTTAATTTCATATTGAGATTACATTGCGATTCATAATACTGCCGTATAAGGATAATTTGCACAGATAACACTGGACCACGTCCTTTATCATCATGCTACCTGCATGTGTCTCTTAATTGTGCCTGGAATTTAACCTTGGCGGAAAAGAAACCGTTTATGTAAACCTAAAATAATAAAATAAAATAATAATTGACCCATTGTAATTCCACTGTTGGAATATAGGACTCCTATGTAAACCTAAAATTCTGGATTATCACAGTAGCCTCAAGCTACTTAATTGCATCAGGGCCTCATTGCTATCAGAAAATTATTCACGATCATTAGCTAATCCTTTTACCACAATGGCAACAGACGAGGCCTTCAATACACTTATATGCAGAAAAAGCCAAAATCTGAACGGAACTGAAGAGCGATCTCAAAAGTTTAAAAAGAGAAACTTAATTTTCAATCAAACCAATCACTTAGCTCTTAGTTCAACTGTTGTACAACTGAAAACTGTAAAGAAAATAGTAAATGAAAGGTTTTAGAAATATAGAGATCGCAATATTCTTTTGCTTTTAAACAGAAGCATTTAGGGGTCTGTAAGAGATACGGGGTGGTGGATGAAGCGGTACATTTTTAAAACGGCTGATCTTGTATGTGTTTAAATATCTACTATATTGAACCACCACCAATACTACGACAAAACTACGAATCTCCCAGGAAATAAAAGAATACGTGGACAGGGTTATTAACATTGAAAATCGACATATCTCCTCGTATTTCTTCAGAGTCTTCACGCACTCCTGAAGATATTAGGCTTGAGAAAAATTACGCTGATAGCGTCACACTGCAAGTTACGTCCTGTATGAATAATCCTTTATCTTCCGGATTCCATATCATAAAACTTCTAGAAAATTCGTTAAGTACAACAGTTTTTTTCTTCGATTTCCAACATGTCATCATCATTGTCATCATGAGGCTTACCTATGTTTACGTTGTGAAGTTAGCGTCAAGCGAAGTGGAGTGTACAGAACACTGTCCGCTGGAGCCCAACACGTATTTTTCCCGTTTCCTTTTGTACAAAACGAAGCGCACTTTGCCGCTATTTAGGTCAAAAGTGGCTTTAAACAGCCTTTCATTGAATGAGATGCGTTTTCGTGTATTTCGACTCAAAATGGGTAAATAGAATGTAGGCTACATAAAAGGTATGCGGCTGAACATTTTTTCGAATTGAAGCGCTGGTGGCCTTGCGGTTATCAGGTCAACTTACAACCAGTTATAATGTGGAACTACTAAAAATTATAGGACATATGTGTAGGCAATATATATACAAAAAACTGATGAATTATGCTAATGAAATAATGAAGTAATGATGGATTGCGCGATTACATACGTCGATGAAATCAGAAACTTCCAGAAATGTGATAGTTCAAAAGTTCTTTCAACAGATCAGCCCGTCCAATAACTTTAAAAAAAGTAAAAGAGATATAAGAAGTTTTCCAGGACTCTGACAAATGGATATCTTTGGTCTCTGTCTACCCCTACGGGAAATAACCAACACTATAAACGTTTTGACGATGACAACAAAGGGGCAAGTGGTTAAATGGCGATCGGAATAAACATATACATATCAAAATGTGTCTGTAATACATATAGTTTTATTTAATATAATGAATACTCATATATACGCAGTTTATTAACGACATAAGTAATTGTTACAGTTATCATTCATTCAGTAATTTCTACACCTCTTAATTTACACTAAGTCGACTAACAAATAATGAAACAAAACTTAACTAAGTCTGTCAAAAGCTATGCCTATTACGCAAATATCTTGCATGGCCAAAGTGTTAAATAATCTGTTGATTAGCATATAAAAAGGCTGAGATTTAGACTGAAATAAAAGTAGATCTGAATGTAGTGTTAGTAATGCTTATTTTTAAAACATAAAACTAAAACCGGACCGAAAGTTAGATATAAATGCAGGAAATAACAAATTGTATATAGATGTATGGATGTAAACATAAAAATCAATCTACCCACATACAAAATATGAGCGTGAGAAGCGCCCAAACACTTAACATCGTTCTAACCGCCCGTCTACTCCGCGAGCATTGTTTAATTGGAACGCAGTAATTTATCACAGGATCTAGTTATCGAATTACCACCCCATCGAAATTATATTTGAACGGCTAAATTAATTTGCAGTATGCTTTGTTCCACTTTAGGCCCAACCGGTTAATATAGCACTTGTTACACTACTACAGGTTTGCGAATACACCTAAATAATGGTTTTGTGAAAGATACTTTTTGAAAGTACATATACTTGTGAAAGTTGACTTCACAGCGTTTATTAGCGTTTATTCTAAACTTGATTCCGATGATCTTTTAAAATGTGCATCTATATTAATATTATCGTAGAGTGAAAGGATTCGAATAGTAATTCTTAGAGATATAGTGGAGAGTTTATGAGAAGAATTATACGGGTAACTACTTCACTAAACATGACTCGTACACAAGCAGGAGAGGATAAACCATACTCTATCACGTCTCATAGCGAACAAGCGTTAATCAGTCATCTATCAGAAATATTTGAACCACTGCTCAGACCATCGACAAAGGTTATCGACCGTCATCGATACGAACCGCTCACTCGCTGATACTGAAACCTGTAAATTAGCCACATCCGACGTCTACTGTCGAAATATTATGTTAATTGATTCGACTTGTGAATATGTGCCGTCAATTACAATACGGCATCCGGTGCAGACAGGGTTACATTCAAAGGGCAACGATAAATAGCAATCTATGACTTTTATTTGGTATGTGGATTGTGGATTGTTTTATTAATATTTCCAATATATGTGTTACCTCACGTCTTCCAAAGGCCTGTTCACGCGCATTGCAAATTGAGACATACGCGCGAACCGAACGCTGCGCCGCACGTACGTTACGGACGTATGTTCATTTTTATGTCCTTCTTTTTCCCCCCCGCAATAGCTTTCCTCATATCGCAAGTCACGAATGACCCGCGAAATATTCAGCGCAGGTCGTATGGGGAAATGAAAATAAAACGGAGCAACTTTCCTTTCGACGCCAGTGGGTGGGTTATAAAAGAATTTCGTGTGATTCGCAATTCCTTTCCAACCCGACGAAAATAATAATCTCACGGGTATTTCTATGAGTTTCATAATACATTAAGTACTGGAGCAACATTTTTCATTTGGGATAAAAAAAACAATTTAGGTATGTGAAAGAAATCAAATTATTAAAAGGGATATAAGATCGGATATAATAGGATACATTTTTCCTAATATCCTTATTATTCTTAATGATATTGGTTTTTTTCATCCAGTTATTTCTTAGGAAATGGGAATCATAAAAAAGCAGCACCAATATATATTACGTCACAAGCAATAACTGTTTGTTGAAATGCTCTACACATTGTTAATCATTTATTAATTAATAATGTGGTTATCAGTCTACGTGTATACTGGAAGCGACCGTCTACGTCTCAGAAATACGAGTAGCAAAAGAAAGGTCACCAGTCTCGAATACGATGCACCACCCAACATATTTAACTGCACTCATATTAGTTACTAAGCTAACGGTTACATTTTAAACATATTAACAACTAATACACACTAATATTTCAGTATCAATTTGATTTTTTCAAATTCTTGAGAATAAATGATGATTGTCCTTTTTCTAGGAAATGATAAAGATCAGTGACCTTGAGACCGATGGTCAGATATTTTGAAAATGTGTTATGATGGATTAAAAGAATTGCTGAATGAAAGAATGACTTACTCGTATCTAGGACAAGGATAATTAAGGTCGATTATGATAGTGCATAATGAATATGGACTGAATATCGTAAAGCGACCCTTATTTACTGAGCGGATAAGGCTATTGTTGCTTAAACGACAGGAAATTTTACGACCTCGTAATATTGCTGGAATGTCAGATGGTTGCGCTTTAATCCACCGCTAGGCAGAAATGAATATAATGAATTTAAGTATCCGATCGCAAGCCAGATATTACTGAACCGATGAAGTACCAGGACTTTTTTAGTCTTTGTGGATGTCTACCACAATATACGGAATCAGGATAGTCATCATCTACCTTTTTACTTTTTTACTGTTAGACACAGGTCTCCGCTCAGAATGAAAAATTTTAAAGCCACAGGCTGCTACGTTAACTAATTGGCGGTTGGGAGACTATACACGTCTTAAAGAACCGTCGAGAGAACTCCATGGTATGCAGGTTTCTTACCGGTATTTCACGAAATCACATGTTAAGTAACATTCCAACCTATTTAACATCGGTAAGTATCATTATCTCACATAAACATACCCTTAGAGCTATCGCAAAGATTTTTTTACATGCAGAGAGTAATAAGGGGGCAGGCAGCAGTCACGAGAGCCCGCTAACAATTACGAACACAAACTTGCAAGATAAACAAACTGGAAATACCGAGCCCAGCAAGAAAGCGCGAATCGTTCGCGTCGGATAGAATAACTTGGTTTTGATCTCTTAATTTGTACAAGAACTCAAACAGCGCAAGGGCTGTGTTGTTCCATTGTTTGTGTTGGCAGCCCCGCGTCAGTCGGCGCCTCGTTGCCCTAACGCTTATCAAATAATCACTCCTAGTTTATCTCCTAACTACGACTCCTAACTCCTTTGACTGAAACGAATCACACTTCTTTACAAAAAGTGCGTTTTAAGTTTAAATATCACTTGCTATCATCTTAGAAATAAATTTCTAAGGTGTGTGAAGTCTGCCAACCCGCACTTGGTCAGCGTGGCAGACTATGGCTTTAACCCTCTCAAATA
>DWDT01005980.1:0-10022 GCA_018245595.1 Microceris scylla
CCTTTCTGAATCTTGTATGCCGTTGTAACCACTGCTAAGAGTATTCTTGAATTATCTATAATCATTTTATCGGTATCGTTTGATACCATACAACTGCTGTACATCAGATTTTTCCCAATAATTTATACTTTTTAACTTGTTGATAGACGTGTTAAAATTTATTTAAAACATTCCACGTTCCTTCTTAATGATGAGAATTAATCTATTAAAGATCTCAATAAAGATCTAGAAATTTTACAATGACTGCAGCATATTATTCAACCGATTCTTGTAACAATGATTACTTTTAATCTTTATTTTCAAATGTTTAAACTTTATAATTTTTTTTAAAGTTCAGAGTTTTGATTACGTTTAATAATTCATTGATGACACAAGTTTCGAATAATGGAAAGCAGTTTTGAAATTATGAACCTTCAATGACATAAAAAATTAGAGACATTTTCACGCAAAAGAAGATTAATAAATTGTCTATTGACAGAGTTACAGAAGAAAAATTACAACGAAATCGTACGTTCCTTAATCTATGTTTCAACGAATCTATTAGCCACGGACAACATCAGCAAAAAACGATGATTAGTGTCATGGAAGCACCAACCGCCACCAACGAAATGCTCATATAGACTACAGGTGTTTTGCCATTTTAAGGGACGCCTCATAGGGTATCTGTCGTAGGTAAAACTGTGGTCTTAGCTTCATTGAGAAGTGTTTAAGGTATACTATGTCATGGAGTTCTACAAACACAGCGTTAAAAAGTGTCTTCAAAGTAGGCAACATATTGGAAACTCTTTTGATATTGCAGATGCTTATAGGCGACGGTAAGCATTTACCACCAGACGGGCCGTTTACCTGTTTGATATAGAAATTCTTCGGTTTTAGAAGTGAGGACATATTACCTGGTCGTTCTGATCGTGCGTCAAGTACAGCCAGCCTAGCAGCGCCTGGGGACAGCCGTCGGTCTTGCCGCACCACTGCGGCAGGTCGGCGCCGATGGCGGTGGGTGACATCGCGGCATCAGTGGAACCTAGACGCGGGAACACTTCACTTACTGAACTAATTTGATCACCGTATTTTTAAAACACTATATATGAGTATATGTTTGAAGTATTTGGGAGTTTGTTGCGAGTTTTATAAGCGTTTTCGGAGATATTTGACGCGTGGCCGCGGTGTTCGTTTCGGTGGCCGGGTCGACTGATATTTTTGGATCGCGCGTCGCTGGGCGGGATGCGCGCGCGCCGACTGCTCTCCGACTACCGCCGCTCCTCAAGACGGGACGCTGGGATTAGAGACGTTAGTGTTGCGTTCGTGTTCGTAGTCGAGTTTGGATTTGTCTGTTTCTTTTATTGGTGTAGTCATTTCATGTGTTGAGTAAATTATATGATTTTAATGTGAATTTTGCTTAGAAAGTAGTCGTGTATTATATAGTTGTATTTAAGGAAAGTTAAGTGTAGTCACTAATATTTATACTAGTAATAGAATCTGAACTTTAACATTTGGTGCAGCTACAGTATTGATAATGTGAATACATTTTCTTATAACAAGAAGCCAATTACGATGTTTTAGTGAAAACTAGATCTATAAAATATTGATCAAATAATTTTATCGATATACTAAAACATCGATGTCGATGTTTTGCGCCGACCAGCCACATCCCAGCGCACATGTGGGCGCAGCCGAGTCGGGGACTCCGTGCAGCAATATTTTCGTTCGGCCCCCTACCACGAGACTCGGCGAAATCTACGACAACTTATCGCTCACCAACTCAGTACTGGTGCTGTTTGTACCAGATGTTCGTTTAATTGTAGGAAGTTCCATTTTTGGACACAATTGTACCTATTACACATTTCTACCGCGACCCAAATAAACAATACGTTTACCTTAAAAATGTTCACTAATAATAATTTAACCAAATGGAAACGTAACATCACGCCCGTAATCCCTGAAGAGGTAGGCAGAGCAATGCAGAACACTCCCACGTTTCACCGGTTACGTTTATATCATACTATGGAGTAGGTGGTGGGCCTATTGCCATGCATCGGGTACATACCCAGACTCCGAACCACTACTAGAAAATCTAAATTAGAACATTTTTGAGTGTTCGACCCGGGATACGAACCCGGGACTTCCCGATCGGCAGTCGCCCTTCCAACAAACACGACCAACCAGGCAGGCAGTAATAATGTAATCAAATGTTCTCACATTCATACGATATAGACTACTATCTTAGCTTGTTCACAAAATAGTTATTGATATTTGAAAATACTTCTTGAACAATCTTAAACATATTAAATATATAATAAATTAAGAACTTTTAGCAGTTTCCTGAATATCCTGCAAAATTCCCCCTCGCTACTGGCAACCCTGTTTGGTACTATGAAATGAAATATGCTACTGCTGACACGGCCCAACATTGGCAAAATATTTACACGGCCCGAAAGCACTACATCATAAATTCTTCCCAGAACTATTTAGTACTGCCAATCTACACAAACCGCTGACGATTCTTGCAAACGAGACGTGGGCGATAGTATAAATAATAGTCGTCTCCCATTGGTCGGAATGCGACCATAATTCGTTAAATTATGAAATTCGAATGTTACACCAATGAGTAAACGTCCAAATATCTTAATACTTTACACTACTGTTTGAGCGCAGATTATTATATATCTGAGTTTGATATACGAATTTAAATAAGGAATGTTTTTATTAATTCAACGTATTGGTAATACATATTACATACTAAACATTTTATAGTTTTGTACACTACTTTTATATATGTATGTATAAGTTTAATTATGAACCATGTCACACTCCTCCGTGCGCGCAATATGCTTTAGAATTGTGTTATTTCCATTTTTAGGTACTATTGTGTACACAAAAAAAAAAGTGTAATTACTACTAATCCACAATTTTTGTATTCTCTACAGTAGCGTATTAGGTTACACTAGTTACATCATTATAATCAGTTACTTCTATTATAAGAATTTTGTTTCTTATTGTCGTCTTTTCGGTTGAAAAGATTTGATTGACAGAAGATATGACAAAAATTTTTGCGTCTCTGACAATTTCAGATAGAGTTTCAGTCCTGTTTGGAATGTCTAATAGAACAAACAATATTTATAGTAGCATGCACTCTTTGTGTAATAAAATTGGTCCTATTAAGAAGAACAAGTTCATTGCTGAGCGAAGAAATATTTCCTAATATCGTTATATTTGAGTCTTCATACATCGTTCATTGAACCTCATCTACTTGTGACATATAATGTATACATTTATTAAAACCTGTCAACGCATTAATTACTTTTGCACATTATAAATTTAAAAATGATCTCATTAATTTGGCAACTGGTAACTTACATAATTTTGACCGCTGGCGTGTGACGAAGATATTAAAAGAACTAAATATAACTTTCCTTCTCTATAAATTGTTATATTGTCACGCCGGTTCCTTTACTGGTTAGTCAATGAGCATCGAAAACTAAATATGCATTTTCTTACAGATCTGACGCGCTTCTTCTCGATTTACCATTTTTTATGCTGTCTTTACTCATAAATCGACACACGAAAGCTTTTCTTCCACACGTGCATATTTTTTTAAATTTCATTGTTCCTTTTTTAAAATTGTGTAACGGTTTTCGCTTAGATATTTCAAACGAGATAAAACATCCACACGTTATAATAAAACGCCTTTAAATCTCAAGTAATGTGACATTATTCATAAATTAAAATTTTTGACGAAAGAAATTCTAAGTGGCTATATTTAAACGGAGAAGTGGTCTACTGATTTATAACTGAGAAATATTTTTACGATAAATTTAAAAATCTATTTGACAGGTACTTAAAAGTGTAAAATGTAGTTTAAAATTGGTTCTCGTTTAGGAGGTGGGTGGCGAGAAAATATCCTAAGTATTGAAATATCAAAGGCCCACGCTGGACATAGTAAGAAGAAGAAAGGGCGCCATAACACTCACTAGAGAAAACTTAGTTTTATGTTTGGCAGACGACTGAGAAATTAACTATAGTGATGTCAAAGATGATGATGATGTAGATGGTGAAGAAAATAATAAAGTTTATGAAGATGCTAATTCATGTAATCGTGATAAGCATTGCGAAGAACGATCAGCAACTTATAAAAACAACTTTCTACATTTTTCAATCGCATAAAATAACGAATAAATGTAAAGTTACACAGTGAGAGGAAGTTGCCCTTAAGTCTAAAAATGGACAATCTAAAAACATCTCCGGCCAATCCTGTCCGTATTGTTTATGGTTACGATTAAACGAAATGCTACCGACTGTAATGGCCGTGGACGTTATTGGAAATGAACTTCTTTAAAGCTATTTCTGGGCTCATTTCAAGCTCCGTATTGCCTAGTGGCTTAGCTTTCCACTACTGCGTCGTTGGTTCGAATCCTGGCCCTTTAATTATACTGAGTGACTTGCGTTTTGAAGAACAGATATTCGACGCGACAAAAATACTTAGTTTATGCATAGATAATAGAGGACCAATGAAATCAATAACTCCAACATTATTAATACGTATCATATGAGTACAGAATGCTTAGGAGTAATTATTATTGTACCATTATGCCAATACCCTTACGGGGTAGACAGATCCTGAAGTGCCAAATCTTTCTATCCTTAGAAACCCGCCGTGCTTCTTATTTTTTTATCGCTCTTCATACATACAGGTCGCTTAGTTTGATAATTTAGTGAAAAGGAATAGATTAACATAAAAACAAAACATCAAGCCCGTGTTTCTCCGAAAGAGTAAGCAGAGGAGTGTACACCACACGTTTCATTAGTTATGTTATACGTCCTACTATGGAAAAGTGGGTATTATCATAATGGAAGCATAAATCCAGACTCAGAGCTACTACTAGGAATTTCAAGTTGAACAAACCTACAATACTTTGTTTGGAGATCGAACCCCCTTAATCATTAGTGGTCGCGCTTGCAACCACTGGACCAACCAGGCATTAGTTTAAAAGGAATAATTTGTTTAATAAATTAATTTTAGTTATTAAACGTGCATTGATCGACCATTAATCGACCGATCGCTGAACTAGAGTGGAACCCGCAAGTTGTATGCTGTATACTGATTTGACCGGGCGCCCGCTCGCTGTACATTGTTCTTAATTAAAAAGCGTCGAGCTCTCCAATTGCCTTTATTACGAGCGTGATGTAACAGTTTATTAAGACCACAGCTCTGAGAATATATAGACATTACACATTTCAAACATAGGTCCCGTTGGTTAAATGAGTTACACTACAACCGTGTATAAAACAAGAAATGTACTGTTAAAAGAATAAAATATGAAATCATGGATAATATATGTACCTTTTTGCATTGTAGAAATATTATGGATTTTCATTATCATGTTGTAAATATAGCAGTATTTATAAATACATCAAGCATCTTAGAAGTTATTGAAGAAATATAAAAATGTAACGTTCTTGAACAAAATCATTAATGAGGGTATTTCTAGTAAACATTAACTCTACATTTTAAACTAACCGCACGGAATTGTGAAGCGTTTTGTGTTTTGCAAATGAATGTTTTGTATTAATATTGATACACTTATAATATAAACACATGCACAGAAATACGTATATAGTATTTTTCCAAGTATCGTAATATCACAAAAATATAAAAGTGACTTCATAATAAAACAACTGTCCTTCAGGCAAACATCTTCTAAAGCCGATTACAAAAAATACTGATTTAATGATTTTGACATCTATCAAAAACATACATTACATATTTAACTATAATATTAACACAATACTTAAAAGATTTATTAAAGACTGCTCAGTCCCACCACAAATCACTTTTTTTAATTTCTTCGAAGAAAGATCATTCTTTTCTCAATTGACAAGCATATGTTCGGGTTCTGTTCCGGTCACTTGCATCCATTGTCTCTTGTCCTTTTTTGTAATTGAGTAATCTATTGTCTATGACTTACTCGTACATCTGTTGCTCCGTCGTTGTTAAGCGCGTAAGTTGATGCAATGTTAAAAATTTGTAGCTTTCTTTTTTATCTATTATAAACATTGTCTATAGCTCCATTGGTTTCTCTCGTATGATGTTGTAAAACTGTTTTAAAAAAGTAAGGAACTATGTATAAAAAAAGGACTAAATCTCAAATTTTATTAATATTGCCGATTAGTGATTATTGTTACGTGGCATTATGTTGTTAAAAATTTTGTCAAGAACAGTGCTTTTAACAATAATAATGTTAATATAATTAAAATAACGAAGCTATCATAGTATACATTTAAAGTATTATTATTTCTTCACGCCAGCTCCATTACGTAGTAGACAGACAGCACCGAGTGCCACTTATGTATGTCTGTATATATGTCCTTACAGACCTGACATTCTTAAATTAATCCTATTGCAAATATATTAATGAAGCTGTCAAAAACGTGTAATAAAAAAATTATAATGACATTTAAAAATGAATATGATTCCAAAATTGACAGTGGTTATTTGACGTGCAGTGTATATATTTTTCTAAATATTTTCTTTGTGTTTTCTTTAAAAAGAAAAAAGACAATATATTATTTTACTCAAAATAGTTCAAAGGAAATCTTCCCGGTTACTTTAAAGTACAATAGAGGTAAGTAGTAAAACTATTTACTAAATATAAACATATACTGACGTAAGTACAATTCAATCTATTCAGCAGCTTATTCTGAAACTACGTTTTTCACATTTACCCCATTGTTTATCCACATTTCAACAAATATAACATGACATATCTCAATTAATACAGTCTTCTTTCCGGATATACTTTTTCAAATTAATAATCTTACTCCTCGATCCTGGAATAAATTATGCTTGTATAAGTCCACCTCCTGCCATTCATGCTACACTATCGATGATTAAAATCGTTTCGGAGACTTGATCAGTCGAAGAAATACACTGAAAGACAGGCAGAAAATAAAAAAGCATATTATAGACATTGGTGATATACTAATACCTATATTGGTGACGAAAATAACCATATTCGTGACGTGAAAACAAACTATATTGGTGACATAAATATAACTTTATTTATATACGAGCATAGCAGTTTATATACTCAAACGGGCCCATTTTCAATAAAAAAACCAAAATGAGACTTTTAAATCACGATACAAAGTTTAACCAAATTTCCAATTTTGTTATAACATTCGGATTAGCTGTTGAGATATAGGCTTAGGGCATACTAGATTAAACTGCTCCAGTAGAGTAGTGAGTGCGTGTGAGTAAGAAAGTGTTTGTAATGACATATGTACATATTAATGTAAGTGTTGGCTCACCGGAAGCAGCCGTTCCCTCGCCGCGAGTTCCGGCCCACGGGTCACTGTGCCAAGTTTTACATATCGTTCTTACGGTTTAATATATAAACCACTACATATGTATATATCACTTTCGTGACGTATAAGTAACATCTCATAACATCACGCCTGTATTTCTCTAAAGGGGTAGAGTGTGGTATTGACATTTTTCATCGGTTATGTATACGTCCCATGGAATAGGAAATGAGTCAATGGTCATACGCCGGCTACAATAATCAAATTTAAACTCTGTGAAGCAACTAATTATATGGGCAAGTTGAACAATACTTACCATTACATAAATATGTATTATATTCGTTTTCTTTATTAAATATTATAATATACCTAAAATATTTAAAACGAATAATTAAAACAAAATTTCATAATCTTAACACTCTCGATTACCGATAGAAGAATTAAATTCCGATCAAGCGGAGAGAGGTAGGCTGAGGTCATAATGTTAACTTTGGAATCTATAATAAAGTGGAATTATATTTCTCAGCGCCCTAAAGTTCGCCACAAACGGGGTTTAATGTACGAGTATATTGTATAGCAAAGTATATTACGTTCATATATGACAACATAATTTCTATTATCATCATCATCATCAGCTTACTCCTGGACTTAGCTGCTGCTGGACATAGGCCTCTCCAATGGCATGCCACTGCGCTTGATCTTCAGCTCTTCGCATCCAACCACTGCCAGCCACTTTGCGTATATCGTCACTCCACCTAGCTGGAGGGCGTCCGCTACGTTTGCCAAGTCGCGGTCTCCACTCCAGAACACGTCTGCTCCAGCGGCTATCGGTTCTGTGACAGATGTGACCAGCCTACTGCAACTTCAGCTTGCTAATCCTTTGGGCTATGTCGATGACTTTGTCGATGATATTATTTCGTATATTCATTTGTAACATCAACATCATAAGCGCTATATTCACTTTTGCGTTACAAAATGTAAGGATGTACGTACATGAACAACTTCATGTTTATTGCCTCATACTCCGGTAGGTGCATTTACACGCACTAAGTTGATGATAGTATTCGAAAACAGTATTCCAAACAGTCGTTATGGACCTAAAAATCTTTTTACCTACACTAATATTAGAATATTGTACAGAAAGTTAGCCGAAATTCATAATCGAAATCCTTAGGGAATATTCAATGTCATCCATTCATTCAAGATTCTACCCTCAAAATGTCCCTTTATTAGACGTGGAATAAAAGGACACTTTGGATTTGAAGAGAAATAAGTATAGGTATATATTATATTTTTTTAACTTTGGAACACTAAAACCCACTTCGCAAAAGTAAATAACGTGGCGTCAAAATTACACCGCGACGCGGAATGTTAAATTCGCGCTGGCAACGAAGAAGGGCACCGGCCCCGGACTCGCATTTTTCCGAAATAAATTTTATTCCCATTAAGCTTACGTCGTTTTCACATTGGCAGGCGATTACGTTTAAGTTTTTCTCTCGTCTATTATTTGTTAGGTACAGCTGCCAAAAATGTAGTGACGTTGATTGATGACACAATTTTATTTTCGAGTGGAAAAAAGTTTCAGCCTCTGTAGCGTTACGCGGTTTAAGGAAAACATATGTACTAACGAAACAGACAGTGTTTAATTATTTTTATACGTCTGGTTGTTTGAATTCAGTGTTTAAC
Source organism: Microceris scylla (assembly GCA_018245595.1). Taxonomy (NCBI): domain Eukaryota; kingdom Metazoa; phylum Arthropoda; class Insecta; order Lepidoptera; family Hesperiidae; genus Microceris; species Microceris scylla. The sequence goes on from DWDT01005980.1 coordinate 8,986, forward strand.
TACGGCTTGGGTTCGAATTCTGGCACGCACATCCATCCAAAATGTGCGTTTTAATATTGAATCTCACTTGATGTCCCAGTGAAGAAAAACGCACACCTGCCCGTCTCAGAACTCTCCATAACGTTATATGACCTGCACGCATCTCATTCTAAGTGGAGACTCGTGTCTGAAACTGGAACAAAAAGGGTTGATGATGATACATCGCGTTGTTTATGTTTCAAAAAATTCTCGCCAAATTATTTTCTAATAAAATAACAATAGTATTTGACATACGAGAGGACTTAATTACAGAAGCGTAATTTATGAGCGCACTGACATACAAAACTAATTTGCATGAAATAATAGATATACGAAAGCCAATTTGCATTTGTTACGGAATTAGATGATTTCTATAATGTTAGGAATGTGTTATATTTATTAGGATATTTAATAATGTGTGAAGTCAGCCAACGAGCACTTGGCCAGTGTGGCAGATTATGACCTTGGCGCTTATCAATTTGATCGATTATGAATCTGAGAAAATTATGAATGCATAGTATTTTTGTTACATAATGAAGTAGATTTCGAATTTAAAAAATTGTATTTGACGTAACATCACGTCTGTAATCCCCGAATAGGTAGATTCAAAAGTGTAGTACTATTCCAGGCTTACGTCCTGCAATGGAATAGAGAGTGAACCTATGGCCATATACCAGGTACAAACCTAGACTTCGAGCCAGTATAATGAGTTTCATGTTAGAAAAAGCAAATAGTACCCGAACCGGGGATCTAACCCAGAACCTTTTGATTAGTATACACGCTTGTAACCACTCGAGCAACGAGGCAAAGAATATTTTACATATTGGTTATCAACATTTTAAATATGATTAGTAAGTATTAGTAAGTATTAGTGATAGCCTAGTCGTTAAGAATTCAGGCCCTCACTCCGGGGGTGCCGGGTTCAAACCCACGGCGCGCACATCTTTACAAAAAGTGCGTTTTAAGTTTAAATATCACTTGCTATCATCTTAGAAAAAATTTCTAAGGTGTGTGAAGTC
>DWDT01005981.1:0-10022 GCA_018245595.1 Microceris scylla
CACCCCCGGAGTGAGGGGCTGAATTCTTAACCACTAGGCTATCACTGCTATGTAAATGTTAATATTACTATATAATAACAGGAGGTCCCTTCTAGGATAGGCAGAGAGTGGCAAGCGCTAAATATTTCTATCTTTACTGACTGACATAATTTTCTTACATTGATCACTCTTTTACAGTATAATACTTGATGTTCCGATATATTTGTGAAAACATGTATGTATGTCGTCTCACGTTGGTTGTATACTATGATCTCTTGTGGTGAAAGCGTCAGAGCAGAAGGAGAGCAGTAAACGGGACCGGAAAGCCAAGCTTGTTCAAAGCAGTATGGCCGATGTTGGTCACGTCATATCTTACTGATCGTTGTCCAGAGGGTGTATTGATAGTCCATGGTAGTGACGATGACAGCTACTTAGTTTTATTACTAGTTGTCATCCAAAGTAAGAGCAGAGTGGTCTTCTGTATGGAGATGAAAGCATTTCAGTCAGTTATAGTCAGTAAACGAAAGTAAGTAGTTTAAGGCAGTGATTCCGTGATCTATTCCTAGAGAGATGGTGATGTGCTCCTGCATATCAAATTTATCTCATGAGATGTCTATTGGGTTTCTTTCATACTTTCAATCATTCATTCCCCAAAATATTTGGCGCTTGGTTTTCTCTGTTCACCCCGCAAAGGATCTGGCGTGATGATATAATAATACTGTAAAATACGCTGCATTGTTTATCGAGTTACTCATGATATGGGAACATTATTCAATTGTTGTAAAGAGCAGTCAAAAATTACGCGCAGACGCCAATGTCCAGTTTCTTATTCGTGGTTTACTACATTTCCCACACAATTATGATCCCTATTGCTTAGAAATGAAGTCGAAAATACCGTACAGATGACACATTGCTGATTTGCAGCTGGTAAGAAAGCGCTGTCATATGTTCTGGCAACCCCGCGGCTGTTGTTGGTCACATGTTACAGCACATGGCGATTATACATTCAAATCTGAACTCTAATTCAATACGTATAAAGTTGCTATTCCCTTAAGATAATGAACTCAACCGCATGCAGTTACGATCATACAATAATAGACAGTGAGTATACACAATAAAGGTGATATTCCCATGTATGTTATAACGTGTTTTTACTGGCTGTGGGAGCTCGCACGTCGCATGTCAATGACTCAACGTTGGACTGCGCACGGATAATGGAAAAACTCCGGTTGGTGCTGGCAATACATCGGCTGGTGGAACTGTTGAAGGTGACTCCGCGGTCTGACTTCCGTCTCGTTTATTTTTAATTACATGGCAACACCACGTGCTTGTTGTAAACAGCAATGTGAAGTATAGGAAATAAATTTTGTGTTTCTAATATTTTTATATTATCACGCCAGGGTTTTGTATGATAGGCAGAGAACACCGAGCGCTAATTATTGTTTATTGATAAATTAATCTCTTACCGTCTATAGTCATTGGTGGGTAAATTTATTACAGCAGTTATTTTACAAAAGTACCCAAAAATTTACATTGTTCAGTTAAATGTTTAAATTTAAAATCTTTTATTTCAAACAGGCCATCTGTGAAGGGGGTGATGAATTTAGAAGGAAGATCAGTCAGGTCGGCGCTCTCTGTCTACCCAACAAGAGACCTAGCGTGTTGATATAACTCTATATTATTTTGCAAATTACTCACTAGACCAAAGTTTTCGCTCATTTTAAATCTTATGACATTGTGGAGTGGAGATGGAATTCCAACTGTTCTTTGTCTGTCTCCATCTCTCCTTCTTACTACTAGCATACAGCAAAAGAACTAAGTATGGAATAGGTGGAAAGAAAATGTTTACAAGACATCGAAGAGAGATAAAATATTTAAAATATTCTATTCAAAGATATCTTGTTACGAGGTTTTATTGACTTAATTATCTCATCATCATCAGTCGGCCTAGGCCCACTGCTGGACATAGACCTCCTATGAATTAGAGAAATAATAAGCCTTGATTTACTGAATATATATTGATTTATATATTATATTATACACTATTAACGAAAATACATACACACATACATATCTTTACGCCAGATCCCTTACTGGGTAGGCAGAGAGTACGGAGCGCCAAATATCTCTATCCCTGCAGACCTACCGTACTTTTTTTAACATACATACATCACTCTCTTCATACATACATGCCAGTTTTCACTGATGGATAGGTAGAAGTCTCCTGAAACGAATAAATGTGTGAATATAATTATGATTGTACTAATACTGCATTGTACCAGGTCTCGGGAGTATTGTAAATAAAACACAGTTACATCTATAGACCCGTCTGTACAGAATATTTGATGTCCTTGCCCGCAGCGTAACAGCGTAGCGGTAAGCGTCCACGTCACGTGTAAATGCCAGCGTGGGTTCGATTCCGCTGTCACTCTCGCTTTGTTTCCTTGTACTGTTGTGAAGATACATAAAATAATATTCAAAACCTATACGTCCGATAATTTAAATAAGATTATAAAAATATACACGCATTGGCCCATTTATTATTATATAATCACGCCAGGTCTCTTATAGGGTAGGCAAAGAGCATCCAATGCCAAGTATCTCTATCCTTACAGACCTGACGTGCTTTAGTTCAATAGTTTCTTAATTATCATTGTAGAAAATATGTTTTTTTCCAGCAGTGGGATTGATACATATCTCAGTGTCTATCAACAAATAATTAACACGGAAACTCGATTTAAACTTGTTTCTACTCAAAATCAGCAAAGAGCTGCTCTTTCAGCTAAATAGTACACCATCTACATCATGTTGGAGCACGCCGAGCGAGCTGGATCACAAGTGATCATTCATTGCGCAGTTAGTTTTTGAATACTGCCCGCGCATCCTTGCGCAGCGCGCAGTGTACTACAAACATCGTTTTGTATTAATACTCTCGCTCGACATTTCACAATTTTAATTACGTTGATTAAAAATACCATGGATATAGCCGGAACGAATATTATAGCTCTACATTTCAGAATCTACAACCCTTTGTATTCGTATTTTGAACATTTTATCCGTTTTGAACAGCATAAAGGATTTATCGAACTGATTTGACCACATTTCGGCAATTTGTTAAAAGTTGTAATATGGCTAAAGTAGGTATAACAGTGTATTATTTCGATCGCAGATATATGTATATAAGAGGTATATTACTGGAATAAAGTACCAAGCGTTTTATCCTCCATATTACCTGCACACTGACTGTACATGACTCTACGTTTTTTCCGACAACGTCAACGAGTTACATGTAAGTAATTTATATTTAATTTTTTTCAAGTACAACGATGGTCATACACTATCAGACTGACCATCGTCACCGCACTTCACCATCATGTTGCTAAGACTGACGCGTGGATACTAAGTTGACTAACCCTACACTTGTTTCGCTATTGGCATAACAGAATGCCCGTAGCGTGAATCAATTACGATGCACGCAATTCTAAGCCCTATGCCAAGGACTGACAGCACCATTCACGTCGTTATCAATCGCGGAATGATAAGGGCGCAAACGCTTCGAAGAACAATCGAAAACGTACCTACTGCGCTCACAATACCGCCATCAGTTTGGCCGCGCGGCTATCAATGGAAACAAACAGCTCAGTACGTTTCTAGAAGATTCCACCTCATTCGCATAAATAGATTAATAACAATTAACAGCGAATTGGCACAAGAATTCGACTCGACAGAGTTTAAGTCGAAGTCGCGAGGCGAAAAAGAGGCGTTATTTCAAAATACCTATTTCGGAATTTCAGGAGCGAAATCAACTTCATAACAATTAACGATACGACCCCCGCCTCTAAATTCCTCGCCCCGAGCGTGCCCGCTATACGTGGCGATACGACGCCTTCGCATAGATAGAATAGAGAGCGGTTTCGGAACGCACCGTACACGAAGCACACAGCGAGCGCGCCGCGGTGTGCGCCGTGCACGTGAACACGCACACAGCGCCGGCGCCGGTGAGCGCTGTTCACCGCACTCTGTGAGCGCAAACAACCATCTATAAGGCCACGCTATAGCTGACAGAGGGCCGCACCGCGCCTCAAGCCGATCGCGCTTTAATAATTTCTGCGTTTAAAATTATGTTGATATAAACAAACATTGCTGTGATCTGCCAGTTGCGTTGATTTTTTTCAAGTGGTACATACATTAGTATTGTAAATGTTATACAGGCATTGTAATTTTTAGTGTACAGCTTAGTAATAGTGTTTATTTTATTAAGTAGGGAAATGTTAATATAAGTTGTATTCAACATAACATAAAATCACCCCGGTATTGCCCCGGGATGATGTACAGAGGAGTGTAATACACTCCCACAACTCACCAGTTATGTTATATGTGCCATCATGTCCATACTGAGCAAAAAGTTTGATTTTTTCAATTGTTTAAAATTAAAACTGTATATAATATATTTATTGAGAGAAGCGACGTTTCCAAATATCACAATCAAATTTAATAATTACTACTTATATAAATCACACATATATTATTAAAGGATGTAAGACTGAATCGTTTGGCTAAAATGTAATCAGACTAAGAATCTAGTAACTGCGAATATGAATGATACAATTCTTTGTTTGTGTCGTTTTTGGATAAAGGTAAATATTTATTGTCATAGGTATTCTAGTCATTGCTAAAGTTTATGTTTAATAAGTTTAAGGTAATACGGTAAGTGAACTTTGTATGGTTCGACCGTAAAGTTGAAAATCAGTATTAACCACTATTATTATAGCGTCAAGCTAGCGTGGGGTCCGAATATCCTTATTGTAAAGCCAGATAGATAAATAGTCAGCTAGATGGAGCGACGATAAGAGCTGAAGCCCCGGTCCAGCAGAGGACAGGAGTAGGCTGATGATGATGATGAAAGTCGTATAGCGCCTTGTGCTAAATATTTATTTCCTCAGCGAACAGATGAGCTTGTTCTACAGTCATCACTCTCTTCAGAAACATGGGTTTCAGAGTCTTTTCATTCTATCAGAAGCTAGTATCAGACCTATTTGGTCAAATAAATTAATTTGTAATGATGATAAACTAACATTATTTATTGTTGGATTCTAAAAATATTTCATTGATAGATGCAGTACGTATTCAATGGCAATTTAGGAGTACCGAAAGATTTATATTATTATCTAAATGAATGACAAATCTGTTGAGTGGTGATTTATTAGGTCTTATACAAATAAATACTTTATCATAAGTATATGTGATACATGAAAAATTATATGATATAGTTTAGTTATTGGAAAAATCATGTCTATTATATAATTGAAATTCGGCATGATACAGAGATAGCTTTAATTGCTTATAAATATAGTTATTTATATAGTCTAGATAAATAATATTGGGGCTTGAAAGGAACGATCGCCGAAGTCAAAAGAAAAAGTGTATAATTATTTATGAGGTCACAAATCCTTTTATTTAAGTTATTGTATTAACAGTTTACGAACGAAATAAAAAAAATTGCATCATAAGTTTCTCTTGCAAGATGCCGCTCCGGACGAACACTATATAACTTCGAGGAAAGCTTACCCTACACTTTATATTTTACCAGTGAAACGGAATTCGTAACCTCATCTATTACTCTAAAAAATCTAAAATAAACTTCCCATACAAACTAAATAGCGAAACCGTGAATCGGCTTGAGGCGTGGTGCGGCCCGTATATTTCCGACATAATACCGCTGCGTCGAGCGATTACTACTATATATTCTATATACATTTAATAGCTATACAGGCGCGCATAGAACTGGCCGTACTTATGTGAGCGCTGCAAATTGAACCTTATAGCGGATCGAGCGCTACAAGGGGAACCGGCGTCTAACTGTACAACGATTCTCAGCGCTGTAGCGCGGTGCTATCTCGAAACTCGGCTTATTATTATCGTAGATTGGCGTCGGCGCAACTACACGGCGTTAGAAGGACGTTCCGTTTTAAATATCAGGTTTTATTATTATGAAGATCGGCGCAGCGGAGTGCGGACGAGGCGGCGGACGGTTGCGTGCGATAACATTTGACATTCGTAATTAGTCGAGCGCGGACGGTGTCGCGGCGCGGGCTCGCGGACATTCCGCCGGAGTCCGTGGGGCCGGACAAAGAGGTCGCGTTGCGTCAGCGGGCGCGCGGCGACGCCAGCGCCGCCTGCCGCCGCGGCGCGCCCGCCGCATCCACCCGCATCTCGCTCACCGCGCGACGCTACCTACGCCGCCGGCTAGCCTTGAACAGCCTTTTCGTTTATTTCCAGCCTCTACACACTATTCACACAATCATTACTCTCGTTCTAGACTCAGCGCTCTCATTTCTGCGCTCACTTTTGCTGGATCGCTGACACTAACAATGGTCTTCTGACCCAAAGCGGATTTCAAATCTATTAATATTATTTTTCTGATACGTAATCAGATTTACGAACTCTACTTTTACTTAGTGGGAAAACACTACATTGCGATGGTAGGGTTGCGTAGGTAGAGTTCTTATTTATACCTAGAATTATTATTGTATTTGCCTTGTCTAATGTACTTTCGGGTGATGGTAGCCAGGCATTATTATTGAATAATTAGGAGAACATATCTTGACTACATTTAGTATTAGGTGTAAGTAAAATGAAAATGAAGAATAAACCTTTTTGTACTGGCAAAATTGGAATTATTTTCTTTAACGTTATCATATCTAGAGTTCTGTTTACTAAATCCGAAATGCTCGAATGCCAGCCTAATGAGTCCAAAATTCGGGCGAGCGTGAACGCCGACGAGGGAATTTCGGCCGTATTGCTAAGTGAATAAGGTCGATGGGTCTGGCCCGAGGTCGTCTACGTCAGCCGGAGTCAGAGAGCAGAGATAAAAATGCTAGAGGAAAACATCGCAGCTCCGAGTTGGAAGTACCAGAGAATTAGGGTTACCATGAGATATCATTGTCTTAAGACTTTTTAGATTACTTCTTTACAATAATGTCTTATAAATTAAAACTTTTTAAATAAATAATTTCTGATATATGTATGTAGCATAAACAAGTTATATTTATGGAAAGATTAATAATACTAAGCTGTTTTTATTATTTACTACATTTATATAATATAAGAACATTACATACAATATAATTATATATTGTATCGAATAGACTAATTTTGGACGAATTAAAAAAAACGTTATTGCCTAGTTGATAGAGCGGTTACAAGCGCTATTGTGGATCGGGTGGTCCTGGGTTCGAATCCTCTGTCGGGTACTATTAAATATTCCTAACTTAGAATTTTTAGTAATGGCTCGAAGTCGGAATTGTTACCCGATGTAAGGCAATAGGCTCACCAGCTATTCCATGGTGGGACGTAAACATAATTAGTGAAACGTGGGAGCGTACTACACCCCTCTGCCTAACTCTGCGAGAATTACAGGCATGGTGTTACGATTTGTCTTACAAACACCTATATCTGTCCAATTTATGAGGCAATAGCAGAAGTGTTCTTTATAGAATGTACAGTTTTTATATTAATCTCTGGCTTTTTCTAATGAGCAGTAATAAATGAATGACAAAAAATCATTATTCTTTAAAAAAGTGACTGAATAATATGATTGTTTTAGGATGTTATATTATTTTTTTTCCATATAATAATTAGACATAGATGGAAATTAAACAGCAAGACAAAGACTTACCTGTACTGTCCAAACAGATTAGATACTGGTTGGTGGGAGAGTCAGCAGTCTCCGAAACTGGCGCGACGGTGGGCGCGTATGCAAACAATTACAAATGTACATGAAGTATATCGGGTGTGTGAGGATAAAAATATTTTGCACTCAGTGCTCTCTGATTAACTAGTAAAGGACCTGGCGTGACGGCTTAGTAACAATAATCTCTTAAGCTGATCACCTTTAAACATTATACACTGTCCGAAGATGATCGAACAAACCAAGAATGATTCATGGTTCGAAGGGAAACATAATTAAACTGGGGCGTTATGGGCTTTGCATGCAACGTTCAGCTAAAGGTATAAGGTATTGCCGCAAAGCAGCAAAGTTTACTGCGGCTGACTTAACGGGTAAAATAAGCTGTTTTATTTCTACTAATTACTCCTCAGATTTAACTAACATACGAATATCACGACGAAAGCAAAGCTGGCATAAATACCTACAACTGTCACTGGATGTAATTTTGTAATATCTACGTATATCCATACACACATCAATACCTACAACCAAAACGATTATCCGAATTTCTCATACGCATTTTGGACCAGTCGAGAATCGAACCCGGAATTTCCGAAGCGGTAATCCGGCATTGAGTATAGGAATGAATGAATCACCCACAAATAAATTCCACCGGCGACAAGTTCCATCTGCTTATGCATTACTTTTTTTATTTATATCATTCAAGCCCACCAACGATAGGAATACAAGTTGTAGGGTACATACATAGATGTAATATATTACTGTAAGTCGTTCACCAGCATCAACATCAAGAAAGTATCTTCTACCATCATCATCAAGAACACTTTTAACGTTCCACTGTTGGACACGTGACTCCCTTCAAACTCATTAAACAGTTGATATTCTATTTTAATGGAAATGGTAGAACAATAATTGCAATTAGCATAGAGTGACCTTTACCCTCAATGGTTAACAAATATTTGTTAGTTCAACATATTCTTGCTAATTTCTGTCTTCTTTTAATTTGGCCTTTATCAGCGGACAGTAGGTAAGAAAGACGAACTTAATAAGCCAAAAGACCCTCTGAAGACCAGTAGTACCTGCAACTTATCAACAACATGAACAGTACAAAAAATTATAAATAGTAAAGAACTGTAAGAGAGAACGTCAAAGAAGAAGTAGACAATACTTATATTTTGGTATGGTTTCGATACAGTATTTGGAGCAAGGTTTTCTAGCACGCGATATATTATATTAGACATTATACTAGCGTTTTGAAAAAAGACCGACACAAACAGACCAGAGAAAAAAGCGCTCGATTATGCGATTCGTAAAAAATTCAAATATACATATATCAAAAAGTAAATGCTGCAATTTGCATTGTAGGAAAATTGTACGGAAAGTGGATTAAGAAAGTAAAAACAAAACGCAATCCATCGCAACCCAACTGGGTTGGGCGGGAACTGATGAAGAAGAAACTCGGTTAGGTCCGAAACTAATGGGGCCATATAAAAAAACATACTTAAGGGGATACATCATTTAACAGTGTGTACATATGAGTATGTAACATATTCACAAAACGTTTAACAATAAAATGAGTGTCAAAAAACCTAAATTTGACAACGCTTCCGAAACTAAATACAAAAGAGACGTTACATTTCCAAATATCAAATCAATTTCAAACTCACGGGCGCTGGTTGTTTTTACAGCCGGGACTTCCACGATGCAGCAAAGCCAAGTTATATTATAGCGAATGGTGTACGGTCATCGTTACAGTACAGGTAATTAATAAGGCCGGCTCAGTCTTAATACTAGATATATTAATATATAACTATATTAATATACTATACTATGCATATACTTAATATTTTTACAAAATTCACGCTTATATTTAAAGTTTTAAATTATTTAAATATCACTTACATTAATAACAATTTAAGTTGAACTTTATTTTTGTATTAAATATGAATATAAAAAGAATACAATATACAATTTATATACATGTTTTTATATTGATGTTTTATTTATTAAACTATAAAGTAGTTTATTAATAAAAATTCGAGCTTATAAAACTTTTTTATTTGAAGATAAGCTGATAGCGAAAACCTAGTATAATCAATAGCTAATACACATATGTAGTTTTTTTTAATCAATAGCTAATCTATGGGGGTGTAAGGGGTTCCAACCACCATCTCAGGAGCCCAAGTCAACCTCACCTGCTTGCGGTGCACCCTGCTATAACAGACGAGGCTCTGGCGACCGGCTGATTGCGGTATAGCACAGAATTAATAGGCACGGCTAGAAGCTCTGGCTGCCGTTGGGCAGCAGCGCCGTCAGTGCGAAAAGCGGTGCCCTGCTATCTCCAACCCGCACG
>DWDT01005982.1:0-10022 GCA_018245595.1 Microceris scylla
TTATTAACTCTACTTTATATTAAATTTCTATAGTTCTGTGTATCTTTTTATTGGATTTTTTATAAAGAGACAATAATTATAAAGACAATAATTTAATAATATAAAATTAATACAACAGTTTCTCAGTAAAATATGTGCAGAAATATTGTGATAATGAAAACGCGTATTTTAGGTAATTTATGTTTAATTTATTGTCCACACAACAATGTTTAAAATTCAAATGGCTATTCTGCCGCAAATATGTATAATTAAAGTTTTACTATTCGAATTATAGATGGTGTTACTTGTCAACCAGCAATTAATGCAATTTCTTTTTATTGAAAATCTGTAAAATCCTATAATTTACTCATTATAATACGAATATTAAATTAAATAATACAGTATAGTATAATAATATTTCGGTTTTTGGTGTTATCAATATTCAAACTGACCAATTTGTCAATAGTTTTCATTTATTTCTTTTACGTTAGCGTAACGTACGAGGTAGGCGGAGGAGTATAGTACAATCCCACGATTGTCTTATGGTGTTATAAATTTCAACATAGAATTAAAGGTGAGCGTATTGCGATGCACCAAGCACAAATCCAGGCTCTGAGCCACTAGTAAGAATTTTAAATTAGAAAAACCCAACAGTACCTAGACCCGGGCTTCGAGCCCAGGACCTCTCAATAAGCAGTCGCGTTTGCAACTTCTCAACCAACGAGACAACTTATTTTTTTATTGAGTCAACTTTGTTGACAGCCTGTATTAAAATACTACAGCCTTGCAAATCGCTTCCCGCATAACGGTTGGTGGTCAACAAGAGGCTAAAACAGAAATGGAATGTGTATGTACATAATTTCAATTTACGCTTTGGCCAGTTCAAATAAAGTGTTATAGGTAGATGGGCTATTCATTAAATTTGATTAATTCGGCTTTTAATTAAAGTTATTGGCTTAGGCGGTAATGCCCACATCCACGCTGAAGCGATTCGGTGATTACAATACTAATTGGATATAATTTCTCCAAATTATGTTTCAATGGAAATCAAAACCATAATCCGAGGTGACAAGTACCAGCTTGCCAGTGTGTTTTGAAAGGTACTATAGACGAACATAAAATTAATTAAAAAACAAAGATACGATAATGTGCCACATAGGAAACACGCCCAACATAAGTCCACTAATGTATTGTTTTATTGAATTAATAATTTTGTTCTTCACCTTTATGACGAATAAAACACATGCATAAAATGGCTATTTAGACGGGTGTCCTTCACCAACGAACACGTTGTCAGTAGACCGTAGTGGTAGACCGTAGCCTTAAGCCTTTAAATGAAGAAGACCCGACACTTAGCTTTGCAATAGGACGGTATGATAGTTGATGAAGATGAGAAATATTTATTAAATTTACTATCAGCGACAACATTAACTTAAGACGGCAAAGATCAAATTCTCCCCGCACCGTCTGAGCGTTTCTCGAATCTTGTTTCAAGATTAAGGCTTCGCCTTTGTAACTATATCCGTATTAATTAATATACTTTGCAACTGTAAAGCTTAACTGAAACTTCGTTTAGTTGGCCGCTAAGAGGCTGCGAGGCTTCAAGAGACTATTTTAGTCGATAACTTAGGTGCTACGTTTGTTCAGAAACTGTTTTGTCCTTTCTCTGTTTACATATTGCTACTCTATATAGAGAAATACGAATAAGCATTGTTTTAACAATTATATAAATCATATTATAGTAAACTTAAATTATATAATCATGTCAAATTTCCAAAACCATCCTTTGATGACAGAAATACCTGTAACTGGTTAGAGGGTATTTGTTTGGACAGCTGGTCAACAAGGCTTCACAAAAGTTTTATACTAGCAGGGATGGAATATCCAGAGTTCGGAGTAATAAAAGGCAAAGATTGTCCTACCAACTCACCCCATTACCGCTCACATAGGACATTGTTGGTGACAATTTCTTTCAAATAATGACGAAGCAAGTGATTCATATTCGCTAAGCAAAAGTCTCTCACATTATTACTAATATTTTAAATATGGGTTTATTAATTTATTCATATTTTATGCATCAATATGGTTAACCGCAAGTAAAAATACGCTATGTACTGACGACCGCGAAATGACAGTGTGGATTAAAACAAACATTATCCAAGTGCTCACCATCCTGTCTGTCTGGTGGTGGCAGTTGAAACCGCCATTTTTTGCATGTTTATGGGGTAAACATAACATACATATGTATATAGGCTAGAGTTTTTATATATTTTCAACTGTACCTACCTACATCTCTCATCGATTGGAGCTGACATTTCGTATTTTTTTTTCTATTTTTGCGCACGTTTCTTCGCGTTTTATCGGCCGGTTAGTTCGTTAGTCATTTATCCCGAGCGTAGTGTGACAGGTTCGATTTCCACTCAGGACAATTAATTGTATGTTGATCATGAGAACAAGTTTTGTGCCTCAGTATAAAATTTAATATGTAAATATGTATTTAGAAATTCTCGGACTAAAAATAGTTGTGTGCGTATAAGCTGCCATTTTCATCAACTCTTTTATCGTCCCATTGTTGGACGTAGGTTCCTCTCAGAATGAAGAGTCAGGCCATGGTCTGCCGTGCTGGCCAAATACTTGTTATAGAGTAGTGCGGATTGGCAAACTGTAAGCTTTGCTTAGTCACCGACCCGATAAATCCAATGGTTGTGAGAGAGGATATTGCTTTGATTGTTACAGTTAATGGTTGATAATAATGCAGATATGTATATTATATTATTCGCATTAATTTTAAAAATACAGTAATGTTCTTGTAAATGTTATTTAGGGAATAAATGAGTATTAGTCTAAAGGATAAAACGGGTCCAACCAGACGAATTAATGTAAATGATTTTAACGGAAAATAATTACGAATAATTTTAGGTTGAAAAATATTAGAACAATAATAACATATGAATTTAAAAATCGAATGTTCAAAGATCGATAATTAAAATAGAATGTAAAGAACGAAGGAGCCGATAGTTCGAACCTGAGAGTTGTTCTAAAGTGTAATCGAAAGTTTGTTCTTTGTTCTTTTAAAACTTTTATCTTAATAGATGACAAATTTCAAAAGAAATTTATGCAAGCGGATTTCATGGAAGTATTTTCAATTCAAATAATTTTACACTACATTCTTTTTTTGAAATCCATAAATAATATAAAGAATCAAACCTATGCGCACTTATGATTAGAATCAGCGACCCATTAGTAAAAAGCCACTAATAACGGAACCGACGGAAACGCCGGTGAACAATTACCACTATTAATACGCGGTCGTAGAACCGGGAACCGAACCCGCTACCCTGGGGAGCGAACAATTTAGCGACATCCTGTATATTCTCTCGGTCAGTACCCGTAAACAATACTCTCGTATGTAGAGTATGAAGTCATTATATATATAGAGTTTTGAAAATAACTACATATATGAAAAAAAATTCTGAATATATGTAGTTATTAAAAGCAAATTTTGTCCTTTAGTTTAATAGTTATAGAAATGAACATCAACTTCTATTATAAGTTATTTTCTTGAATATTTTTTAATTTATCATAAACTTTATAGTATTTACAAAATGTTCATGTATACGTAACTCCTATTCCTGATTCCTTGGTTCCCCAATTCCGTGGATAACATAAAATATACTTTAAAAATATTTTATAAGACATTGAAAACAGCTGCACCATAGGACCAAGTTAAAAATCAGTTGTTTTTAGTTTTTTAAAAGTTCCATGTGCCCCGATAATTTTTAAGCATTATCAATTTGCGCACTCGACCGAGTTAGGTGCAATACGAATGGCGGTCATATCAGTTAATGCAACGAGTGCACTAATCAATATGTGATTCAGGGTAACGGCTGGTGGAGCCAGCGTCTGCACACTCGTGTGCTGAGGACTCACGCTCCTCATACACTTTTACCAAGTGATGTGACTATAGACACGTCGATAGTCCTAGCACATTTTGCTAATGAGTGACTAGTGAACTGAAGAGTGATTAGTGAACTAATGAATGACTAGTGGATTAACGAGTGACTAGTGAACTAATGATTGACTAGTTCAACCAATGGGTAACTAGTGTGCGTATGTATGATTAGTCAATTAGTGAGTTATAGTGAGCTAATGAAATTTTGAAACAGGTTTTGACCACTATTCCATTAAATAGAGAAATTGTAGATTATAATGTTTGACTTTGTATAAAGTTATTTAAGTTTATTTTATCGTTAATCTATACAACCTTACCGTTATTAGTGTAAACTTAGATGATTGTTGCGTTTCCTTATATTATTAAAAATAAAAGTCTATGTAAGTTTTGTGTTTATTTTTGTATATTTATCAAAAGTAAAAAACATATATGAATTTAATCCCATCTAAACATAAACTTCAGAACTTATATTGCACGGCAATTTTCTTAGTATATTACCTTTCATATATAAAAAAATCGCAGTACGCGGACAAGTTTTCATAAACAGAAATAATTTGCACGGAACATGGTTCAACATGTTTTATCGACAATAAAAGCGTCGTTAAACATCCCTACGATCCTCGTCTCGAGCCTGTGATCTCACGCATCGCAGGACGGAGTATAATAATGATTATGTAAATACATGCGCCGGCGCACAGCGCGTTAGCTTTTGCATTTTGACGCGGCGGCAGTGCGATGGCGGCCGGCAACCAGGCGCCCGTGCGCACGCCGCCATCTTGAATTACCTACCACTATTTGACGGATACATTTTTTATCTGTGTTGACATTGCAGTGTTTTTTTTTTCGTCTAAAAACCGAATGTCAATTGTTATTAAATAATTGTGACTAGTGTTCAGTAGTAAATGAAGTGCAGTTTACTTGTTTTCAACAGTTCTCGCGCCGGTTGATGGTGTTTTATTTGCATTCCGAAAGGGTTTGCGGTTTTTTGTTCCTGTTGATTATTGGCTGAATGATAGGTTTTGAAACCTGTATATATAACTTGCATCGTATGATGTGTGTGATATACCTTGTAAATGTTCGCAACCAATTAAATTACGGAATTAAATTAGAATATTAAAATTTTATTTATTGATGCAAAATGATTATTAAGAGGCTTATTTTTATAAAACTTTTTCGCGTACCGGAAGACCATTTAAGAACACTTAGAACTGATTTACATTGTACATATAATAACCATGAATTGATTTCAATGAACATTAATTAAATAAAATATGAATAATAAACAAAACAAAAAAACCAATTACAATCAAAAGCATGTTTAGTACCGTAAGATTTTTTTTTATAACAGTTAAAAATTTCAATTTCTATAATATTTAGGTAGGTTAAATATGATTAAAATCAAAACCAAAAAAATTAGTACAAAAGCACTCTGAAGTGCTGACAGCTGACCGACATAATATCCACTTGTCTTTTGTTGTTGTGTTCCCGAGTTCGATTTCGGTTCAAGTCAAATATTTGCTTTAGCACACAAGTGCTTGTATAAGATCCGAGTGTGTTTGTCTATGTGTAGACAATGTTTTAATTATCGCCTTTATTTGTTCTTTACATATGTTTATAATTTTATATACAATAGACATTCAACAATAATAATTCATACATCTGCTACTGCTGTAGAACAGCAGTTGTTTTTCAATTTAGAGTTTTCAAATGATAACTTCAATATTTGACATCGCAAATTAAAACTCCTTTGGAGTTCGATTATGAAAGCATGCATTACGCCTCTAACTTGCCCTTTGCGGTAGACAGACATGTTAAGACTACCGAATTTGAAAGTGTAAACTACAGCAAAATTTGCGAGCGAGTTTTTAGAGAATTTTAAGCCTATCGAAGGTAGAATACATAGGTTTAAGCTGCGATGTAAACTTCAGCTCGCCACCAGAACCACTTGCCACTTCTACACACAATAGATGTATTGTTTGCTGACTGTCTGCGTTACTCATAATATTTAACGGCGACCTCTACGCTCTACGATATGCTCTTAAGTACTAGTTAGTGCCATGTAGAATTCCGATTCCGGTTTTAACAATTTTTAATTATAAAGATGTAATAACCCAGAAATACATATTTATGCCTTATTTATTCTTCTCTTTTAACTCAAAAGTCAAGTTATAAAGTGCTTAATGACTAGTAAGGTTCTCCCAAATGCGTTTGGATTTTTGTAAATGCCGAACTTTGTTGTATATACTATGGTTATTAGCAATTATTTCAAAATACATAGTTTGCTGCTAGATTCTAAAATTAGACAAAATTTCCAGTCAAGTTATGTCTTGGACTTGAAGAAATTGAATTGATAATAAACATGAATAAATAAATTAATGAGTGTAACGAAAATTAGTAAAATCTGAGGAAACAATAAAAAAATTATTTCCTTTGTTCTTACAACGTCAAACAATCATGTTAAAAATTAAAAATATTTTTATTCTAAATATGAATTAATGAAATCTTCACCATTCACAGTATCACAAATATTTGGCAATGTAACAAGTTGGGAAAAAAATCGAAAAAGTATACGGGAGAATACAAAGATCACTGTCCTTTAAACACTAACCTACACACTCTCTAAACAGCTCACTACGAGTCGTAGTAGTCTAACAACGTGTACCCACTCCTTATACGATTTCACTACAACGCCGTACTTATTCACATGTACATACATATATATAAAAGCGGATAGCAGATTATGTCCGTCCATCCGATCCGATTTCCAACTCGCTTATCAAGTGACGTGTGCGCTGGTGTACTATTACATATCGTGTGCGATCTCGGCGGGTGCATAGCTCTTGTAAATGGTCGGCTCTACCATTTGCGCCGGGGCTATGTGAATCTCGAGATTCCATTTCTTACACTATACATCACGAATCACATTTCATGTTTCATATTTTAAATCACGAATCTTATTTTATGTTTTGCAATAGAAAAACATAAAGAAAATGAATCTTAAAGTAATACGACCCTGCATTTTATGTTCCCTAATGTAGAGCCGAAATAGTTATCAACATCAAAAAAACTGTTTACAAAGAGCCACTGTTTATCACACATCAACACGTGTGCAACTCTATCACCTACATACGCACCGGAAGTGCACGTGAGTCAGTGCGTGCTTCACGACTCTATTGTAAGGTAAAGAACCCAGAAACCTGGGGACCAACGCAAATCAAAAATTTAATTTCTTTCCGTTTGGATCCTGGAATAAGTACTAATTACTAATAACTAAATTACTAATTACTCACTACTTATAATAAGTAATTTGGGACTTTTTAAGAAATACGAAAAGTTATATTTTTTTGCAACGTCTACCATGCGCTAATGAAGCCTTGGTTATTGAAATTTTTCTTTAGATATATCCATATAATGAATGTATTTAAAAAAATAGCAAAATATTTTATTGCTTGATAAGTCAAACTGATAAGGGCGCCTGTTTATTAAAGCGTTTGTTTTAACGCAGTAGAAACACACATAAAACAGTTTTCACAGCACATCGCCTATTTCTGCCGCCAAACAGCAGTATTATTGACGTATACTAAATATATATTATATAATAGTATTTTGTATCAAGTTACTTGCGTGATCATTCTCTCTGTGTCTATAAAATAAAAGAGAGAATATCGCAATGGAACAGATATATAATGTATGGTTCAGATTACCTATATTTATGAAAAGTAAAATTTCAACGAAACGAACCATCACGCCTGTAATTTCCAAAGGAGTAGGCAGAAGTGGGTAGTATACTTCCACGTTTCATCAGTTACATTTATGTCCCATAGAATAGGTGGTGAGCCTATTGCTATACACCGGGCACAGATCCAAACTTCGAGTCACTAATAGAAATTCTAAATTAGACAAAACCAATAGTACCGGACCCGGGATTTGAACTCAGGACCTCCCGATCGGCAGTCGCTCTTGCAATCACTCGACCAACGAGACAATCAGTAAAAATCCAAAATTCTAAAATACATTAAATGGGTGTTATTAAAAATATTAATACTAATACTTATAACATTTGTCTACCATACTAAGAGTTGCACAATATTATAACGCGAAAAAAATCTCAATAAAAAAAATTGATTTAAAAAAATATTAACCGAAATCACGGCCCCTCTCGGACAAATTACCCAAAAGAGCTGTCAAATGTACAGTACAGATTAAAAAACGCGAATCGATTGTCACTTCGCCCGCGCTGTCGCAGTGTTGCCAGCACCCGCATACCAAGTGGCGGCCATCTTTATTCAGATCAGGCGCCTCTCAAATGTCTGCCGATTTATTTTCACTCCTATTTCAAGTGAATTTCACTTTCTGCTCGGTTTACTTGAAATTCCCTAAGCCGTCGAAAGAAATCGAAAATGTCTCGCGTAATGAATCAAATGTCTTCGGAAAAATTCTATTTGCATCTTTTATTTTGGCGTCCCGTTCACCCTCGGGATTGTTTCCGCCTATGTATTATATTTCTGTTACAAAACCGGTAGCTTCTATTAAAAGTTAAATGTCAGTTGAACTGATCTAAAATTTGAAATAAATGTTTATAGTGTAGAAGAAATGCTTTAAATCTGTAACGATAGACATACATACACATTTAGCGCTCGGCAGCCTCTGTTCATCCCTTAAGGGATCTAAAGGATCCTAGGATATAATAATAATAATAATTCATAATCATCATAAATTAGCATTTAAACTATCATAAAAACTTTTTACTTGTTTAAAAAAATAGGTACAATTATATTTCGAACGTCAAAAAGCTCAAGCTTAAAGACTTCGTGCGCTTACGAAATATTATCGTGGTTTTTTATTTAACCGCAACTTTTTAAGCGAAAGCATCAATTAAACTCTTAAAATCGCATCAATCATAATAATTAAGAATGTCTCGAGAATTGTTGCCAGTGTAAAAAAAAAGAATTTGGCCTTTGTAGTCATAATTGAGTTTATGCTATTATTATAAGATCATTGATCTCATCTGTTACGTACCTTTCGTTACAAAAAATATGACACTCGAGTCGGAAACCAGGATAAAAAAGTATGCAGTAGGAATGGTTTTAACGCTTAACAGTGTTAAGTAATAAAAAATGCAGATAATCAAATATTTCACGTTTCATATATCCATATATGTATTTCAAATAACCTCGAAATTGGTACCTTAATTTATCTTATTGAAATGGTACCTTTTTAAATAAAAAAAATTAATGAAATTTTCTTAAAAACCAGTTGGTTTGCATTCAAGCTGTTGCCATGTGGCCGTGAAACACGCAATCCTCATAGTCGTTGGAGTTATCACGCGATCTTAAGTGCCAATATGTTTTATATGAAGTATGTTAAAGTTGTCAAAGAAAAAATATTGATACTTACGAAATTGTCTTTTAAATTTTTGTTATTAAAACGGTCTGCCTTTATTATACGGTAACGCCAGGTGCCTTATGGTTTAGACAGAGAGCATCGAATTCCAAACATCTCTATCTTTACAGATCTGCTGTGCTTCTTGTAAATTCGTCTCTTTTCTATCTCACTTCATCTGTCAGCCGATACATGACAAGTTTAGTCCAAACAGGTAAATGTTACTCTGCCTAGTCGTCTGTATCAGGTGCGTGTTCATCTCTATCAGCCTTTGAATCCCGCAACATTCGCATAAAATATAATAACCACACTTTAACCGTATATAAATATCCTAAGGGAAATAAATCCATAAGACGCATGGCGGTAGGAAGTCTCGACGTCTAAGCGTACATTTATTAATGAACCGTATCGAATCTTGCGCATAGGACATTTGCTGGAATAGGATTTGCATTTTGCGTTTGTAGTGGTGGCCAGTTCTCTTTTCGCGTCTTTTATAGGATGGTCATACCAATAACTTAAGCAAATCAATAAAGATTGTAAATATAACTGTTACTTGACGGAAGTACGTATCTAGCAAAGCACGTCTATATGTGTTTGTCCTCATTTTCTTGAAATATCTATTTTTCCGTTAATCTCGTTTAAAAAATTGTTTAGAACATAACATAATTACTGGCATGATAACTTAGTGGTTTAATTTCGGCTAAGATTC
>DWDT01005983.1:0-10022 GCA_018245595.1 Microceris scylla
CTCCTGTACACTTCCCCTGTACAGTTCTCCTGTACACTTCTCGTGTACACTTCTCCTGTACACTTCTCCTGTACACTTCCCCTGTACAGTTCTCCTGTACACTTCCCCTGTACAGTTCTCCTGTACACTTCTCGTGTACACTTCTCCTGTACACTTCTCCTGTACACTATCCTATACACTATCCTTATTCATTTTCAAACAAGTTGTTATAAGCAACTATTGGAAATGAACGCATAGGATGACTTGGAATGTTCGGTGTCAGTGTGCTCAGTAGCAGCAGTCACTTCGCATCATCTCCCTCTACCGCTTCCTCCAACGGTATTAGGTAGAAATAAGAGTTTCGATACTAGTAAATGTTCAGAAATCGCATCAGTTGTTCCAATTTTGAAATTCGTTACTGGCAGAGCGATTTAAAAGTTAAAAAAAAAATTTTTCTACCGGAAATATACTCCAATAATACTCTACTATAAATGTTGGCTTTTAATCTGTGACATAACACTGTATCTTACGATGAAAAATATGGCGATAGGACGGTGTCCTATACAGTGTGCGAATATGTCCCAAGATCTTGTCTACTTATATAGATATTAACACGTGAAGAAAAAACTTTGTACCCCTTTTTACGAAAATTACGCGGACGGAGGAGTATGAAATTTGGCACACTTATATTTTATATAGAGAAGGAGTGCAGAATGATAAAATATAGGTGTAATATGTATTACAAATACCTTAAATTGAATTAAATAAACCATTTATTATTCACGTTTCCATTGTCAATGTCGGACATGAGACGGATTGCAATCAGTAAGTAGCACAGAGGAAAGATTTATATAAGCGTAGCCTTTGACATTAGAATCTAGACAACGCTCAAACTGATTTTTTTATGATTTACGATCGAATTTCGATCGCTACTGGACTACTAGTTATTATTATTGTGTTACTAGCTGCACCCGGCGCGCGTTGCTACGCCAACATACAAATACATAGATATATATATATACCAATTTTCATAATAATCGGTACAGTAATTTTTGAGTACATCGATGACATACAGACAAACATTCATTTCTATATACCTATGAAGATAGACAATCGAATGTCCTCAGTTGAGAAGTCACGCTTGGTTATAAGCATTTAATACTATGTAAGAACGAATTACGTATATAATAATGAAGCATTGCAATGAATACTGAAGCAAGTTGCATTCTTCCTCCATATCGCGCGGCCTCGATGACCACGCGAGCAGGTGACAGGCACAATTAGCGAACAGCGCCGTTATGCGCAAATTCGTGTCGTAGTGAGAGCAGGTGGGGTAGAGTCTGGCTCGGTAGAGCTATGCAGATACTTCCAGTGCCGTTTCATTCCATTTCTAACTTTATTGCTGTTCGACTTTGTTTTGTTAAAGATAGAAATATTTAGCTCGGTGCTTTCGCCCTACTCCTAAGTGAAGTAGCGTGATGATATAATAATAATAATTTATTTGTTAAACTTGTCCTGGGTGTTTATCATCATCATCATCAGCCTATTTTCGTCCACTGCTGGACATAGGCCTCTCCAATGACACGCCACTGAGCTCAATCTTCAGGTCGTCGCATCCAACCACTGCCAGCCACTTTGCGTATATCGTCACTCCACCTAGCTGGAGGGCGTCCTACACTACGTTCCTTATTGGTCGAGTGGTTGTAAGACTGCTGATCGAGAAGTCCTGGTTTCGATTCCCTAGTCGACTATTATGGAGTTTACCCGTTTAAATACTACCTACCTGCTATTTAAAATAATATCATCTCGTACTATAGGTTCGGGTATTAATTAACCCAATTATATGCATACACAATAATAATGTTATAATAATCCATTAATACCGAATAAATTGCTACAAATAAAGTCATAGTTTAACTAACAACAAAAGGAATGGTTATATGGGTAACTAGAAGTTTCGTCCCCCAAATAAGAATAAATCCATACCATTAGACCGTAATCAGTAACAATTAAAATGTACACTAAAATTAAAGAACAATTCTGAAAAGTCAAATAGAAGTTAATTTAGTAGCGACCTTTAAAGTTAAAATATTCTATTCAATGTACAATGTTATTGGATTGTAACGATATAGAAAGTTTATATTGTAAACCAATTAAATAGAACCCCGTGTACTAGACACATCCATTATACAGTATGAAAACTATTGCGAACTTTTTTAATATGGCCTGGTGCTATAGCAAACTAAAATTATCGACCAGTTCGTCTGATAGTTCTCAACATGAGGTCTTCTCGCATGAACGTGATTTTTTTATATAATTTACACTACTACACAATACTGACCGTATTACGTACTCGTACACATTTGTTTTATTTTGTTTTTTTTTATCCATCACAATAACTTCCAAAATAACCTTGAATTTTACATAACAAATCTATTTAAAAAATAGTTATTCATAAAGCTTTTGTAAGATGACCTAAATTTTATTGAAACTTAACAAGGCTTCATAAATGTTACGAAAGATGACCTACAAGAAGATATGTAGAAACTCTTTAAAAAATTTAGTCAGTTATCCCCGAAGGATCAGGCCGAGAAGTGTAGTACACCCCGATGTTTCACCAGTTACGTTTAAGTCCCATGGAATAGGAAGCGAGCCTATTGCCATACACCCAAAACAAATTCATAAACATCTAGTAGTACCCGACCCGGGATTTGAACTTAGGACCTCCCGATCTTAAGTAACGCTTGCGACCACGATTCGACCAACAAGGCAAGGCAAGTCAATATATCAATGAAAACAAATGAAATGTATAATTTATTTGCTTTGGATAAAACGTTACTATGCGACTCATAAAAGAAGGTCGAGAATCACAAGTACAAAAATTCGTTATCAAGAGCTTAAAAGCCTGCCACCACGTACTGACGAAATCCAAGCAATTTTACTGAAATCCGCTTTGATGTTTCGCACCGGCCGATAACTTTTCTATCAGCTATTTGGCCATCAATCTGTTTACACTCCAGTTACGGACGTCGAAATTAATGCTTTCATTCTGATCATATACATCAATTGATTTTATCCATACATCAACGCGAATCGGTGATTGATTTGACTTTTCAATTTTAATGAATTTCGCGAATTGGACCTTGTGAAAAGTAATAATTTAACTTTGTTACCATTTTTCACAATCATTTTTGTTATCTCTGAGGGTAGCGAAAAATTTTGGTGCAAAATGAAAGTTGTGACGTCATACAATACGTTCGGTTGGATTCTAGATGATTCTACGAGAAGTCATAGAAGCAACTTTGTATTTAAGTTTCCAAAGAGAACTTAGTTATAATTCGTTACGTTCCATTGTATTTAATGAGTTTTACGTCATGATAGCAATAATAAAAGAAGTGACGGTGAAAATGAAGATAATTCACTTCTTCGCCCGGTCTCCGAAATTCCACAATGACCCTGAATAAATATAACAGGCGATATTGTAACAGACAAGCAGTTGTTGCATTACTTTCAAGTTCGTTTTTAACTTTCAGTGCGACATTTGCAATGACGTGCTCGCACAAAAATTTTATAAGCTTGTCTTTGAAGATATAAATTATGTTCCTTGATGTTTTCGTATAGAAGTTCCAAGTATCGAAATTGCTATATTTTTGGCACGAATATTGCGTCTACGAATATTATGTTTGCGATGGCCACTTGCTATAACTCTTGTAAAGTTTCTTAATTTACGAAATTTGCCTTATTCTGAGGACACCGGTATTCAGGAGTGAAATGATAAAAATAGATGATCTTGTTGATGACTTTTTTACGACTATTTGTAATCTTACTAATAATATTTTTCAATTGTGCAACAACGTAGTAAGCACAAATGAACTTGACATTTTATGTCATAACAAAACCTTCTTTGGTAGGATGTACTGCATCACAACGACCTTGGCGTGGGTCCAAAACGAGCTACAAAAGTCGTTCACGAGTTGTCAGCTTCGTTATAAATTTGCGAAAAGCAATAACATTGTGCGATAGGGAGTCAGGGTAGCCATTAACACAATTTCTGTGATGTTCTATAGAAGTATTTTTCCATTCGTTTTTATAGAAGTTTTGAAATGATTGAAAACGAGTATTAGTTGTTTGCCATACGAAGCTGACAACTTGCGGTTTACTTCAAGTTACCATTCCAATTTTGCGTGTTCCATTTGAAAAGCAATCAAACGAAAAACAGAAGCAATCTCGAAAAACCACAAACACCATTTTCAACTGTTCGAATTTGCGTATTATGCTGGAATGGAAATAAAACTTTTATAATTATTCCCATCCGCATATAGCAGGCACTGTATTTTTTAACATCTCCACACATGCCCTTCTCATATCAAAGTTGGTAAAGCCTATGCTATGGAAACCAGGAAATTAACACAAAAAAAAATTTCTATTATTATTTGCTACGGGAATGAATCGAACTACAGTCTTAGTTTCATCAATCAAGATCACTAAGCTGTGGGACAGATGAACATTGATTTAGGTTTATTGTGTATCGTCGGAGAATGATTAATAATAAGTATTTAATCACATACGAGAATTGGGACAATCAGATACATTTCCGAGTCTTAGGAATAACATCAATACCTGAAGGTCTACAACACAACTGAAAGTTGCCAACTGAAGTTGGCACGGTACGTCTAAAATTTTCGTACATATTTCACCATACAGAAAAGCGAGCTCTGTAGTTGACTGTAAACAAGCAATGCAGTATTCATCTCGAAATGTTTTTGGGATCAACTCATGGTAAACGTCCTCGAATAATCCAAAAACAGGCGTAATAAAATCATTATATTAGTAACCGATATTATAAATTAACAAATAGTAACAAATAAAGCTGTGAGCTATGTAGGCTATTGTGTAATTTCATGATTAGTTAGGCGAATACATAAGTTATTTATAGTTTTCTCCATTGTCTGTGAAATCTGCGAAGCCGTACTCTACTCATTTCAACCCGTCGCATTCTGAATCCTAAGTCCACTCCTGGGGATAGCCTCACACGTTATTCCCAGACTGGGCATGTGGGCTGGAATCGAGCTCGGCTTCTGTTACCGTCTCGGAAAATTCAAAAGTTAGATATTTGAGTAAACGTAACAAGTATTAATATCAACAAATCATTGCTTTCCAATTTCTGGACCAAAGTACTTGGTTTTATGTTCATTTTAATTACTCACATCCCATGTTAAACTATGACATTACAAATTTATTAAGCGTTTCCGTAATAAAGCGGGTATCATTACAGTAGGAGTACACTTAGCGCGTGTACACACTACGCGTATTATTATAACGTTAAAAACAAGCGCAGCCCGACAGGCAAGCCAGCATCATGGGCGACGATTTTTTCAAATTTATATCCTGTACCAACTGATAAAGCAAATTCCGAAGAGCTATTATTTGACGTGAATGTAATTACTTAAATACTTTCTCTATATGCATTCTTAAGAAAATATAATATGGTTGAAAAAGGTGATGACTTCACATAAATGCGGTTCTTACAGCTTTTTGGACCTTTCTATCGTATCTGTACTTACCTGCTCGTAGACGATAAGGTCAACAACGTAAATTATTGTAACTTGAAAATAGTGTATATATTATGTAAGTATATATGTTAAAATTAAAATATACATTTGATTTGCATAAGTAACGTTTCCACCGGTGTTAAACTGAATAAGAGTGAATACGAAAATGTAGAACGAACCGATTGTGGTCTCGCAAATATCTCGCCAACTTAATGCAGAAAGCTATTTCATCCGTTCAATATCGATATCAGTAGAGGATCTCATTTTGATAATGCACGGTCCTGGACTATATGAGATGGATTGAAAACTGGCTCATGCGGTACGCCACATTTGTCGTCTATCGTCGGCCATACTAACGGCAATGGTCGCTTTATCGTCGGATACAGGCCGCTCGTCTATACACGCCTTTACAAGAACACTGCTGACAGTTTAATTTAATTCTATCTCGCTCTTGGTCAGGTGAAGTTATAATTTTCTATGTAATGCAATATGACGGGTATTTAAAAGTTTAGACGCAGTTTAATGCATTTCAATTTCCATTTTGTGTAGCGGTTGTTATAAAGTATATTGACAGAAGATATTGTATTTCTATTATGTCATATAATAAGTAATAATTGACGCATTATAGTTCCACTGTTGGAATATATTCGTACCCCTCATATATTGAGAGGGTTAAGGCCATAGTTTTGTCACGCTGGCCGAGTGCGGTTCGGCAGACTTCACATACCTTAGAATTTTTGTTTTATTTTATAAATTGTAAGGTGTGTAGGTTTCCTCACCATGTTTTCCTTCATCGTTAGCAAGTGATATTTAAATTTAAAACGCACTTTTGTAAAGAGGTGCGCGCCAAGGATTTGAACTCAGCACCCCCAGAGTGAGGGGCTGAATTCTTAACCACTAGGCTGTCACTTCTTTCTATATGTTAACCATAAGGTCACGGATAACGTATAAGAGTTCTTGAATTAAATTCATTGACTAGAACCGTCATATTAAATTTGACTAATGTTTAAGATCTGATCACATATATTTTAATAATATGTGTATTTAATTACTTAGAATATACCTATGAATCTAATATCTTGTCATTTATAGAAACTTATTTAGGTACTTTGTTAGAGGCTATATCTGAAATTACTTTGGCGTTCGAAAAAATTCTCAATATTTTGAGTATCTCAAAACATGTCATATTTTATTAGTCACCAAAACGATGTTCCGTTATATTTTTTACTGACTAACATGGCAGTCTATTATTTTAAAACTTTTAAATAATACAGTGAATTAATAAGTAGTCGAAAGTGATGATGAATAGTTGTGTCTATATTAAGAATTAGGACGGGAAGTTCTACGAACTTTATGAAACTAATAAATGTTCGCAAGATATTTGTATAAACTTTAAGATAATTTCCTTGAATCTTACAAATTATATCCGTAATAACGACTTCTCATAATATTTAAGGAACGATCGGATTAAAACAATTTGTTGAAGCTGCCTCGTTCTTCCCCCCATGATGTAATTTAATCAATTGAATCCCGACGGGGATTTAAACGATCGTAATCTAACATTATTAAACGAGCATTTATTGTATTTGCATGTAGGTACGTGTGTGTAATCGATTTATTATTGTTTAAAAAACTAAGTTTAAAAAACTAAATTTTATTTTAAATATGGCAGATAAAGTTTACAGATTCTCATCGGCTTCTTTCCTAATATGTTTCTTTTGCCTATGTTAAGTACTAAAGGATATTCATTGTTTAAATTACATACAGATTTTCTCTAGTTTGAGGTTACAATTTCGTGTGCTAATTGCACTAAGATATTATTATCAATTAAACTGTACATAAAATCTTTGGAATAAAAGTTTGAGAGATTGATTTGCAAATATAATGTCATAAACATAAACGTTGACTATATATTTATATAATTATATAATATTTACTGTATATTTGCTACAAGCATATTCGTAAAACAATGTTGCTGACGGTACCACTACAGGATATACGGAGAATACTGAACGTTCTACCTTCACCCTTGCGATAGATGGGTTTCAGTATGAATTTTACAAAACCAAGGAAGCTCATAAAATTTTTTAAAATTGTTCGAAATACAAATATATCTTTGGCAGATCTTGTAGTTAAGCAAAACCCATTTTATGTGAGAGACCATGAAGATAGTTCACCTGGACGGGGCAGCGTTTGATAAACTATATAACGTTTGTTAAAATATATAAACTAGTTTATGACTCATACTATATACAATGTTAAAAGACAAATTTCTCAACGAATGCAATCTGTTCAATATGACATACGGGGCATAAATATGCACATTCAGAGTACAACTACTCCTGTTCAAAGTCGGTTAGAGAGCCATTGAACGATCAATGGTTGGAATTTCTTTAAGAGTTAGGACCCGCAACAAATATTCACGATGTATGTTAAGAGATTCGTGTATTATGAAGGTAATAAAGATTTATTTTTCAAGGATTTATTTAAATTGTATTTATGGAGAAGTCTATTGCATTTTATTTATGTAATATAAGTGCTGTCTATAGATTCTTGTAATGCTTACAAACTTATTTTGTGCTTCTGTTTCTTTTATTCTTTATATTCTTGTAGTAATTGATATTGTTGTAAAAAAAATTTTTTTTTGACCAAATTGTATGTGCACCGATGTTTAACTTGTCCCACGACATTTTTTTTTCTCAATATCTTGTATTGCTGGCTTGTTGACCAGTGGTAAGCTACATCTGATGAAAATAACTGTGTTCAAAAAATATATACGCGACTCTATTCAATATCATTCGCACATTACTAATATTAAGATTTGAGTTCAGAAGAACATAAATATTTTCCAAATTTGTTTGTCCTGCTAAGCTCCTTAACCTAAATTTACACACGAAAACAGAAAAATCTATACGCCCTCAAACAAGATGTGAAAGAAACTATGTATACAGAGGTTCTCTAATAAAACTATGGGTCGACGACCGTAGACGAGGGCATTTTTATGGGAAAAGTCAACATCTAGGTTAATACTACCGTATCATTTCTTTCTCTTCCCAGTTCTGGAAACGTCCTTCCCTTGTTTAAAACAGGGAAGGTACTCAGACAAAAGATCCCCTTAAAGGTGATGTATGATCGAGACCGTGAGACGATAACCGTTAAGACAATAGAACACATTATAGACCAAACATATACAGATCAATACTTGACCCGTTGTGCGCATACAAGTATAATCGCCGAATTCATCAAAGTTTCAAGATGGACAATCCCTCATTACATTAATGGTGAAGATAAGATACTGTTCATGTCCTTTTTAGTATTGACTATGATGACTAAAGGAATCCATCAAATTGAATAGAAAACAACATTATGTATTGAATTTTAGATAAATAGTCACAAGTCCACGTTGAGTAACAATAGTAACTGATTATGATTACCACTAGCTACAAAATATTGTGATCTCCTCAATCAGGTCCTCCATCAGCATCAACAACCACTGTCGTTACATTGCTAGAAACGAATCTTCTCTCAGAATAAGAAAGGTAAAGGTCATAGTCCGCACGCTGGCCATGGCAAAAGAGAGGCGAGGGGAGGAGTTACGGCTACTGAATTTATGACATCCTACTGTCCTACATATTAACTAATGAACACGCACAAAACACATAGATTTATAAAAAATAGTTATTAACCTCAAATATATCATATTCGCGTGATCAATTTCGTTCAATCTAATCTAAATTCCATGTTTATTGCGTCAAACACGTTTTCTGTAATCCAGCCATCGCGTGTCCAATATTATAAGTGCAATGAACGCAAAAAATATCATGACAGTATGGATTCCGTAGATATTAAATGGTCGATGTATTATTATGATTCCATGGCATTTAATACAATACCATGGGGTCCGAAATGGGAGTTATAAGCGTTTTTCTCTTACATTTTACGGTGTTTCAAAGAAAAACAGTAGAATTTTCGTTAATGTTGTCAGACCTATGTTAGTACTCAAATACAATATTAAGCAGTTTTAAAATAGCAGGATCATCTGTGTGTCATAAAGTTATACTCATTTTTATAGTGTTACCATAGTAACAAACGCACAGGCAGCTGTTTCAAATGTCCGCTGTCACCTGTGACACTGCAATGGATCTCGAACAGGATTATTTGACTTTTAGTGTCACTTAGCGTAGTGTGTAATATCCTTTATGTAGCAGCCATTATTAAGTAGCAATATCCTCAACAAGACATTTTTCTCATTATTTATTTACCTCACATCATATGTAACATTACCCCTGTAGTCCTCGAAGGGGTAGGCAAAGACTAGACTCCGAGTAACTAACAGAAATTATAAATTAGAAAAATCCTATAAATCCTATAGTATAGATCCGGGATTTGAACAATGGACCTCCCGATCTGCAGACGCGCGTGAAAGCACTCGACCAACGAGGCAAGCAGTTATTTATTTTCCCTCACTATATATAACAATATACTGTACCG
>DWDT01005984.1:0-10021 GCA_018245595.1 Microceris scylla
GGTCAATTTTAAATTGAAAATAAAATAATAATCGACCCATTTATCATTACACTGTTGGAATAAGGGTCTTCTCTCATATTGAGAGGGTTAAAGCCATAGTTTACCACGTTGACCAAGCACGGGTTAGTAGACTTCACACACCTTAAATTCTTTTTGTTTAATAAATTCTAAAGAGTGCATGTCTCCTCATGATGTTGTCCTTCACGGTTAGCAAGTAATAGATGTGGATGGATTTGAACCCAGCACCCCCGGTGTGAGAGACTGAATTCTTAATGACTAGGCTATGATTGCTTTTTTATTTCAATTTAAATGTAAATGAATTATGTTAAATTTAAATAATTTTCATTACATGTTATGCAGTCAATTTTAAATTAAAATAGCTTTCATTATGTGTTATGCTGTATTCATCCATTCAATTATAAATTTAAACAACTTTAACTACATGTTATTCTGTATTTATTCACTCCATTTAAAATATTTTAATTATAAATAACGATATTCAGACGTACCTTTTTAATACATCTAATTATTAATATAATAATTTCTTATAACAATATTGATTTTTATGCGAATTAAAAAGTAGTATCTATTAACAAATTTTGAGTTTTTGTAATTAAATTTAGTTAACATTGGAATAAAAATATCGCTTACAAGATTTATTCTATTACATTGACTTTTATTATTGGTATTTATATGGTCACGTTAGGTCTCTTACTGGGGAACCAGAAAGCACTAAGTACTGGATATCTCTGTTCCTATAAACCTAACATGTTTCTTCACTATTAATCAGTCCCTTCACACATTTTCTACCATCTTATCATTCACTTCATTTTATTTAAAGGATCTTCAGCCAATTTAAGCCTGATCTGAACAGCCGAATGCTGAATAACTAAGTGCAAACGAAAGTCTCCGCAATCCTCAATTTGAGTTTCCTCACTAGTTTTCCGCATTGGACGCTATATCGCGGTATATATGAATGGTTTCAGTGACTAGACATTTACTTCAAATCCTTTGAAACTCGACAGGCCAAACCGAGTTGTATCGTTCCCTTAGTTAATTATGCAATGTTTTTATTCAATTAGTCATGTGGACGGTCCTAATTAGGGACCGTGGGGAGCACGAGCGCAGAGACAAGCCGGGGTTCGCAAATGGAGGGAGCGAAAAAAGCAAAAAACCGATCTCGTCTCTTTGGTAACAATGCGTTGCAGTACATGTAAGCACTTCTATTTGTCTCTCTGTCTAATCTTTCACAATGACGTTGTTGTTTCGCGATTTGTGTTTTTATTTGCCGTGTACGCGCGACGGATGGAGGATGGGAGCGCTCTTCTTTATTCGTCGCACACATTATCTTATAGTACGTACATTGGTGTATTGTGTATTCACGGTATTAGTGGGTATTTTCGAGGAATACTACTAATGTTATGTAATGATGATGATAATTATGCTGACAATAATAATGATAAAACGTAAAATCACGCCTGTAATCCCCGAAGGGGTAGGTAAATTGTTGTACACTCTCACGTTTCACCAGTTACTTTTAAGTTCCACGGAACAGATGTGGAGCCTATTGCCATACACCGGGAAATATAACGATGATAAACCCAGTGTTAATCTGTGACTTGTTAAGATCCACGATGACGATTTGCGGACGAATACCTAAAACCCTATTTCTGGAATTCTGTTGGTCATCCAACATAAATATTATATTATAGTATATTGATTTATTGGCTTCCTTGGTGTTTCTCAACGTTATACATGCCATATTTTACTTTGTAACACAGTCATTTTCCGAATTAATCATTAACATTTAATTAATGCTAAGGACTTTGGTTTTGTAAGAAAATTTTATTTTTATTTTCAATCCATGTTCACCTTACATGTACGAGTAACTAAGTTAAGTTGAGGTGTTTCATTACAAATTTCACGACAAAGCGGACATGGAAGTAAACAGAAACATGTTTATTATTTTTTATTTTAATTAATAACTGAATAAATGAACAGTTTTCATTTTGCTCTTACGTCTTTGTCACAGTATTAAGTAAATTAAAAAAAAAGAAAGTTAATTTTTTTACAGTCTATCGACATAACAGAGAAAGAGATACCGGTAGAAAAAAATCCCTAAAGGCAGAAATGATATCCGTATTAACAGTTTACAAGTTAAAGTCCATACATTTTTATTATCACAATATTTGTTAAATCAACCCGATTTCCTTCTTAATGTAGTAATCCTCTTAAACCTCTTTAAAAGCTCTACATTTTCTGCATTTTCCGACGCGAGATTCGTTTGTATTGTAATGTTACACAGACCTTGCACTCTCTACTAAATACGTTACTCCTATTTCCTATCTTCTCATAGTTTATTTTCTTTTCCCTGTCGCAACGTTTCGCTTTAAGTCTCTCCGGCTGTTGCGATGTAGCGGACGAGGATTAAAGAAATTGGCTAAATATTTTTCTTCTCAGTATACCCGACTTACATACGTGAAGTTATTTCTAAATTAGGTTATCACTTTTATATGGGAAATGTTTAGATAATGTTCATCGTTACTATTATATGGGCACGTCAAGTTTTTTACGGGGTAAACAAAAAACATACATATACATTTGATATAGATACGTAATCTTTGGATGGACCCAATTGATATCTTTCAATGTATTTAATATATAATATCACGTCTGCAATCCCGGAAGGATTAGGCAGAGGAGAGCACTCCCAAACTATATGAAACTATATACTACTACTTATATTTAATGAAAACACGGAACATTGTCTGGTATGACACATATCATATCAATTATTATACGCCGACAATATCAAAACGAACATGGCAACACCCGACGAGTTCAATAATCCCACTGTTACAATATGTAAGCACGTTCGATAGCTTTTGCACGTTCGTTACTCATAATTAAAAAATGTCAATTGTCACCGGTATGTTTTTCCCGCGTATTGGTTAAGGGTTGAGGGTGACGCGTTCGAAATGGAAAAAAAAACAGGCTAGTCTATGAACTATTTTGCTTTTATTTAGTATGTTATTTTTTCAGTGGTTATTAATATCTGCAGTCGCTTACATTATTATCAGTATAGTAGAAAAAAAAAGACATTTATATCGTCAAACATCAATATTCAACTGATTTGAATAAAAAACTTTTCTCATAATTTTCCGCTGACTGACTCTCTTTCTGTTTGTAAGATTTTTCATTACATTGTAATAATAAATGGATTATATACGCTTTACTTTTACTTCATAAAAGCCTTGTAGCTCGAGTTTCATACAGCTGAAATACATTTATCTCCAAAGCACTTCACTAGTGACCAGCCATAAGTTCGTTGTGATCTTTGAGAAATTATATGAAATTATAGCACAGACAAAACAGGGTGAAAGGCTATATTTTGTGTTGATATATTCGGATTATGTTGAAAAGATTTTCTGTACTATATAGCATAGCATTTCGATACTCAAATAGCACGAAACCGCAAACAAAACGTATGAGTCGAGTGCAACGTGCATGTCAAGTGTCTCTGGCTGGATCGTGTCCTATCTCGTTCGTGAAGTGAGAGCGCCACAATACATTATCCACTTCGTGAAGACACTTCTAGTCGTTGGTTTTTTATACCTTTGTATATAACTCGACCATTATACCTAATGCGTATTTATAAAGAGAAAATAAAGTTTACGTTTAAGGCTAATTATTTTGACACATGAACCATTTATTACAATATGCAATCGCTAAGTTTTCTTGCAAATTTAAACACGTCGCGGCCAGTTTATATGATATAAATGACGTGTAGTATTATTATGTAGTATTATTTTATGCCTATCCTGCTGTAGTAAAAGTAATTCAGGTCGGTATGTAAAGACAAATTTGGCACTTGATGCTTTCTGTCAACCACATAAAAGATCTTAAGTGCTGATATTTTGTTAATACATAATAATAATCAACTGAATATATTATGATAAATGTCCCTTTAAATGGAGGGCAAACATAATTATTTTAGTTAGTAGTATAGATCAAATTAAACGTTATTATATTTCTTTTATTTCCAGCAACGAAATCACATTTAGTAAAAATATATAATATGTAACAATCACCCTAAGACTTATCCAAAGAATTTTAATGTTATATTCAGCAAAATTCTAAATTTGTACGAATTGATCCCACGAAAAATACCTGAAAGATATTATTAATACACGCTTCTCAATGGAATGTAAATGGTTCTAAATTTATAAATTTAAAATCTTTTGTGACGCGATTATAGACGGTATATATACAACCTGAACGATAGAAATTGCAATGATCTGTAGAATGATAAACGAGGCGGCAAATGAAACGGAACGGGAACCAAGGTGCTGATAATTCAGCGGGCGTTCTCGCTGACTCAGCGGAATTCTGTCGAAGCAATCGAAGTTCAGTGGAAATAGAATAAAAGATACCCATTCGTGTTGTTTATTGTGGTATCTAAATTAAGTCGTTTGGTGGACTTTTGTTGTACTTGTACGTTGATGGAAATCGTACCTCGATCTTTTGCCGTACATACATGTCTTTATATGTTTTATAATACGTATAATTGCAAACGCCTAAGTCAGTGGCGTGCTTTTGGAGAGTTCTACCTCTAGTA
The DNA here is from genome assembly GCA_018245595.1 of Microceris scylla. Classification (NCBI taxonomy): domain Eukaryota; kingdom Metazoa; phylum Arthropoda; class Insecta; order Lepidoptera; family Hesperiidae; genus Microceris; species Microceris scylla. The sequence continues at coordinate 4,619 of DWDT01005984.1, forward strand.
GTGAACGAAAATAGGCTAATTATGACTATAATGTTTGACTGCCTCGTTGGTCGAGTGGTTGCAACCGCGACAGCTGATCAAGGGGTCCCGGGTTTATATCCCGGGGGGTAATATTGGATTTTTCTAATTTAGAATTCCTAATAGTGACTCGGAGTTTGGATGTGTGCACGGTGTATGGCAATAGGCTAACCACCTATTCCATTGTGGGAGTTAAACGTAACTGGTGAAATGTGGGAGTGTACTACACTCCTCTGCCTACCCCTTCGGGGATTACAGGCGTGAAGTTACGTGTAATTATTAGATATAACTCTTTATGGCTCACCTGAGGCCTTAATTATGGATCCAACATACTAGTCGGCCACCTATCCGAATTTACTATATACAATGAAATAGGAAGGTATAATATAGTCTAAGAGTGACAGTCGTAGAAGAAAAGAGTGCCCAGCAGGATAGGCATAAAATAGGGTTGCACACCTAAAAACAGCGATCAATAGAATACTGTACCACTATTTACTTATAATTATCTTGATACATTCACAGTAAACGTGGTCTTTGGAAAGCCATATGTCTCTAGAGATTTTTCGCTGTTATATAATTCTCATCATCGGCACTTTCATGAGATGAAAATTATCAAAATGATCGTGTAAGCCTCCATCGGAAACAAATTGGTACGGTAGACCGGATCAAATTTTATCGACAGAAATATCCGTAGAGAGAATATAAACTTGTTAATTTGTTACTTGTACATCGCACTCGAAATCCTGAATTTGATCGACACCTCACTGTTGAGTTCGCGCGCGTTTTGAAGTGTTTGCTGGCATTTTCATACCAGTTCGAATACACCGTTGTTATTGCAATTTATACCGTATGTACATAATAACGGAATTGATTTTTCTTTGCACTTAACTGAGTTTTGTTTTCTTATTGTAAAGTGAAAAGATATCGGGTTATTACAATATATGCGTTTAATTAAAACGCAATATTTTCAATGTCTCATCTTTCATGGGCGTTTTGTTTGTAAAAAAGACGTAACATCACGTCTGTAATCGACGAAAGGGTAGGATTTTTTGTCTGCATTAAAGTTAATTCATTTGCTGGCTGGGTTCTAATTCCGGCCCGCCTTCTAGCTACAACCACACGGGCTATGAGTATATACAGTTAGATATCACTTACTTTAACGGAGAAGAAAAATATCTTGAGGAGTGAAACACACAACACCTGGAACACCTAGAATTCTTCATATCGTTTTTCAAGGCATGCAAAGCTTGCCAATTTGGCCATGATGGCAGAATATGGTCATACCTATCTTATTCTGAAAAGAGATCCGTATTCAACAGCGGAACGATGATAGAACTCATGATGATTATGCAGCACATACCATAAAACATGACACGATCTTTCCGTCCATCACTTGATTGAATTCGAGCGTAATACACAGAAGACTTGCAAATAAAATTTAAGAGTTTTACGTCTAGTTTTATCACCACTTAGGTACAACTGACTACTTTACAGCAGCTAGGGTTAAGTGGAGAGCATTAAGCACGAGTGGCTTAGCAGATGATAGTCGTTTGTAACGGAACGCCACTCAGACACGCCCGGCTCCTACTGTTCGTTTAATCTCCATGCTCACTTTTCAATGCATGCGAACTCTACCAAAGATCACGTATTGGCGACTCGAGAATTGTTAACAAGTTTACAACTTTCGGGCTCGCGACGTGAAGGAAATGTGATAAATTGGTTCCGTACTGTATTCATGTTGAAAGTTGAGTTGGGTTCGGTTGGACACTATGTTAATGTTTCGGTATATTGTAAAGTTATAAGAACGCTTATAGAATATTATAATTTTGTAATATTGATTAAATTATGATATCTATAGTAATAATAATAGTGATTATTATTATTGTAGCATCACGCCAGATTTTTTACAGGGCACGCAGAGATCACCAAGCGGGCCAAAAATCTTTTTCCTTACTTACCTGTGTCTGGCTTCTTTTATGTTTATCACTCTTCATATTTGCGGAGCTTTCGGAGATTTCTGACTCCCCCGTCAATCAACAACTGAGCTGTTTAGTCAAGATAAGTGCAAGACGAGTTAAGGTTTCTTAATGCATACTTACAAATATAATTCTCGAAGTGAAACAAATACTCAAAATTACCTACATCTTTTACACAGATTGATGTGACATTTTATCAAGAAAGAAGAAAGCGTAATGTGGATTAACATCGATTTAATCATTCTCTTTCTTTTGCAGATCAAGTAAAATGTGATTTTGTAAGATCAGCCAAGTATCAAAGACGGCTGAAGATCCGCTCAATAGACAATACGCGGCGTCTCTCGAGGTTACTCAACAATAATCTGCATTCTTATTTCAATTTTATCTCAATAATGTATAAGAATGTCACAATGTCATAGCATTACGGTTTTATTAAAGTAATAAATATTACTTTCTGAATGACAAGTTAAGGTAAAATGTTCATATTTTTGGCCCTTGAGACTATAACTATAACATTTCGTCCCTGATTTTATCGAGGCGTTATTGTCAACTTGAATTAGTAGATAAATATTATAGTGTAATTGACAAAGCTTTGATTAGATACATAGACGGTGATAATAATTTAAATTAACTATAATTATTCAATTTGAACTATACAAAAATTATAACTACGTATTTATGTATATAGATAGTATTTTTATAAAATACGTGGGGATATATAATTTTCATTTCGATATTTTATAAATTCTTGACTAAACACGTTTATAAAGTAACACTGCTCTTGTACAAGCCTTTTTACAGTCACTTGTTTACTGGTATGAGTTATCTTAAGAAATAAACCGTATCCTTCTAAACACTTACTTTACATTTGTCTGTGTACAAAAATAAATTAATATGCAAATAAAATTAATATGTCAAAATAATTAAAACGTTTTACTTTTCATTATAATTTCCATCCTAAAAGCTCCTAATCCTAATGTGCAAAAACTTCGAAGGATCAAATTTATATCTTCTAATACGAACATACTGAACCTTTTTCTGTTTAGACTTTATAAAAAAGCACGGCGCAGAAATGGCTTAATGGCTGTGAATTAAAAAAAAAATAGGAATTATAATCGCACAATGGCTCGTGTAGCGTTTAATTATGTAAAACTCGACTTGATCGCAACAAAGTAACTGTTAAGTATCACGGAAAAAAAGCACCACTTATTCCGCTGACATTCTTAACAATACACAATTATACGACACGGCAAGTTTTTAACGTTTTTAAAAAAGTTAAAAGAAATATCGCGCATTGAAACAAATTGTTCGGTTAATTGAGTCAATCGTACGGTGAAAAGCCGTGTGTTAAGTGTTATATGGAAACAAAACACTGTATCGTTTGACATTAAATATCTTGTTAGTGTTTATAAACATGATTACGTATTTATCGGCTTGTCTTACGTACGTTTTTCGGAATAGCTTGACGAGTTTCGGACCTATAAGTACGAGGTTCTTCTTCATGAGTTCCCCCGGTTGCAACCAGGGCAGTTGCCAGCTGACAGTTTCTTACTGCACTGTTATAAAGAAACACGCTCACTGATCATTTTTTTCTTTTAGTCTTATGTGTCAGGTCTCGTACTCGTGTTTTTTTATTACAGTCATTTTTGCGTCCCAAATAAAAAAGAATGTGACAGACATGTTCGTACGTGTGTTCAACAGTAGACCGATAAATAGGTTGATGATAATGATAAAGATGTTGTATTTCATTAGTAAATGAATATATGTATGTATATGATAGTTTTTTCTGACATAGTTTCAAGAATTTCATGTTTTATAGCAACAATAACAGTTGAAATAGGTGAAATCACTAAATTTGCAACAATGGTATAGGTTAAATAAATATTTATATCGCTGACTTTCTTTTTTACCTTTTATTTTAACACTGTAACTTCCTTAAGGGCTTTATCGATCATGAGATATCACTACTGAATACTACGGCTAAGTTCACAACAATCATAATCTATACGTTTTCCATGTAACAAACTATTTTTTTTTATTTTCCCACCAAACGTCAGTTATAGGTACTAAAGCTAATAAAAAAAAAAAAATTTTACGTAGTGTAAATCGTACAATAACATCTCTCAACATTTCAAGTTCATAGCTTGAGTATCATAATAGTTAGGCAATGAGGCAAAGGGCGACCACAAACTAAAATTAATATAGACAAATCATCTGATACACTAGAAGATATAAGACAGTGTCTGTAACTGCTAACTGGCTGGCCTACGCAATAAGTTCGTAATAAGAACGAATGCGGTGACAGTGCTCAGATTATTCGCCCCCGAACATACCGCACTGCGGAGTACCCGTAATTTCGCCAAAGTATCAAACATAAATCCAATATAATACCTTTAAATGGCGCTTCGGTAGCTATTATTGCGATTTAGAACATAAATTTCATAATTCTATATTCTTACTCACTAATATTTCCTTTTGCCAAGGATTCGGATCGTGATTTTATTAAAAGACCCCAAATTCCAAGTGTTAATTCGGGGATTAAAAATATTTTGCCTTTACCCATTATGTTGAAGGTTGTGCGGACTTTAATTTTCATTGAGTACAAATTGTATGAAATTATGTTTCTTTTTATCGCACAAACTTTAAGGTAACATTAAGTAGGTAGGTAGGGAGGCGGTTTGATGATTGGTTAACATTGATCTAGCTTTTCAGTTCCTCATCATCATCATCATCATCATCAGCCTATCTCAGTCCACTGTTGGACTTGGGCCTCCTCAAATGGCCTTTTCAGTTCACCAACAACATTTTAATGTTGCAAAAACCAATCAACCTTGTTTTTCACATTTAACTATTACATGGATAACTGACAAACGCACAATTCAAATAAGTATTAATTGTCGAGGAGACTTCTAAATAGTCGAAATTAAAACAGCAAGAAGATATCACGATAATTTTATACTAATATTTATACTTACTTCGAATATTTTTCATGTAATTGCATAATACAAGCAAAAAACAAAGGAGGACATTTCTGTAAAGTTCCCAGAGAATTCATAGACTCAATTGTCCAGTTAAGTGACTCTTGCGAAATGTCTCTATCCCTCGAAAAACATGCGTAAAAAGGGTCAAAGCTTGGTACAAGAAACATGTTATGTCGGCTGTTTCGAAAGCGAAGTTCTATTGAACTTCACTCCCGCTTGTTAACAGAGACATAAATGTAAATACTGTACTTCTATATACATACATAAATTATATGTATATCATACACCTATTATAAACCCATAAAACTAAAATTAGAGATATTGACAAATAAGTATTAGTCTGTAAGACTACAATCACATTTGTCAATATCTCTAATTTTAGTTTTATGGGTTTATAATAGGTGTATGATATACATATAATTTATGTA